>JAWPHD010002917.1:0-235610 GCA_037043455.1 Cyrtodaria siliqua | reverse complement strand
CTCTGAAACTACTTGGCGGATTTTCATGAAACTTTACAGGAATGTTGCTCTTGATGTCTAATTGATCCTAGCAAAAATTTCAGGTCGGTCCAAATTCAAGATGGCCGCTCACAGCTAAAAATAGATTTTAAAAAATAAGTTTGTAGCGACTACTTCTTGAAAACTATAAGTGATATTGATATGGGACTTTTTCTAAAATGATCAGCATGACATGATGTAGATCCTTGTGGAAAATTATTTTGATTCGACGTTAAACATGGCTGCCAGTGGCCATCTTTGGTTACATAGAGTTATATAATGAAAACTTGTAGCGACTACTTCTTTGAAACTACCTGACGGATTTTCATGAAACTTCACAGGAATGTTGCTCTTAATATCTTATTGATCTTAGCAAAATTTCAGGTCGGCCGGAAATTCAAGATGGCCGCCACGGTTAAAAATAGATTTTCAAAAAACAAGTCTGTAGCGACTACTTCCTGAAATCAAAATCAATCAGTAGAGCTTCAAGGTCATTGACCTCCTTTGTTTAGAATTAAAATCCTGATTTTTCACAAGTCCTTAAACCTTTAAACGCGATTTTCTCGAAATAATGAAAAATGCACATAGCACCTTTTACCTCTAAGGGGGCGATATGGATCCAGCACCACAAGCACAATTTTCGGGTTGCTGTGACCTACTTTCGACGAAATATATGTCACGTCCCGGTCTCCGCTATGACATGTGTACCTATCTTCTTTCTTGCAGGATTTTCACCAAAACCACCTAACATCATGTTCAAAATTTTGGGTCGTTGTTGACCTACTTTCGATGAAATATAGGTCATGTCCGGTCTCTCCTACGACATATTTTATCTTGCCTCTTTCTTGCAGGATTTTCACCAAACTGTTCCTTATATGCATCATGTGCAGAATTTTGGGTTTCTGTAACCTACTTTTCACAAAATATAGTAGGTCATGTACAGTCAGTCTCCACTACGACTACAGTCAGTCTCCACTACGACATGCTTATATTGCTTCTTCCAGGATTTTCACCAGACTTCACCAGAATGTTCCTTATATGCATCTAACGTATTTTTTTCTCAAAATTTCAGGTCACTCTGACTTAATTTTGCCAAAATATAGGTCACGCTCGACATACGTATCTTGCTTTTTTCTCGCAGGATTTTTTATCAAACCCTCACCAGAATGTTCCTTGTATGCATTTAACATCATGTGCTAAATTTCGAGGAGTGGCTGTGACCTACTTCTGACATAGTCACATCCGGTCTCCGCTACAATATTCATAATTTGACATTGATCCCAGTGACCCGAAATGCAATTACAAGCTTCCTTTCCATATAAGCTACCTACCCTGCAAGTATCATCGCATAGTACCTCATTCCTAACAAAAGATATGTACCGGTAAACATTTACATGCATCACTGTTAATGACATAATTTAATATGTTTTTGGGATTGATATTGGTGTTGGTCAAATAAAAAATCTGGACCTTTATAATTGGGCTTCTAGTTTAAAAGAAGTAGCTGGTTAGGAACCATGGGCGGATTTAGTGTGTGTGTGTGGGGTGGGGGGGGGGGGGGCGAAAGCGGCTTAGCCGATTTCGCCCCCCCCCCCCCCTCCCCCCCCCCCCCCCCCCCCCCCCCCCCCCCCCCCCCCTCCCCCTCAAATCGACCAAGGTAAGTTTTTTTTACATGTATGTCCATGTTTACTGTAGATAAAATATCAAACAATTTCGATGCAAGGCCCTCAGTATAGAAAAAAATTATTCGCTCGCTCGACGCATAATGACTAATGAGTGGTTTAGTAAACACATTGTTAAATCCTTTTATTTTAAAACGGACTTTTTATATTCATACATGTATGTCCATGTTACTGTAGATAAAATACCAAACAATTTCGATGCACGCCCTCCGTTGAATTTTTTTTTTGCTCGCTTTGTTCGCTCGACGCATAATAACCAATGAGTGGTTGAATTAACACATTGTTAAATCCTTTTATTTGAAAACGGACTTTTTTTTATTCATACATGTATGTCCATGTTACTGTAGATAAAATATCAAACAATTTCGATGCACGCCCTTCAGTATAAAAAATGTTTTTCGCTCGCTCGACGCATACTGGCTAATGAGTGGTTTAATTAACACATTAACTACTTTTATTTGAAAACGCACTTTTTTTACCCTATTCAATGCACTACCGCAACCGTTTTATGAGGCTATAAACGGACCCCGAAAAATTGACCAAAAATCTTATCCCGGAGCGGAGTTATGGTCCTTGATTTAGTTAAAAAATGCTATATTGCTATATTTTTCCTCGTTAAGACGATAGGGCCTTAATTTTTCATCCTATCTTTACCAAACTTTACCACATGTTAATATCAATGAAAGCTCGAACAAGTTCGAAAAACAGCCATATCGGACCTGTAACAGCGGAGTTATGGCCCTTGATTTAGTTAAAAATGCTATATTTTGTCTTGTTAAGACGATAGGGGCTTCATTGTTCATCCGATCTTTATCAGATTGTTAATGTTGTTGAAAGGCTCGAACAAGTTCGAAAACCAGCCATATCGGACCAGTAACAGCGGAGTTATGGCCCTTGATTTAGTTAAAAAATGCTATATTTTGTCTCGTTAAGACGATTGGGGCTTCATTGTTCATGTCCGATCTTTACCAAACTTTATCAGAGTGTTAAGTATCAATGAAAGCTCGGAAAAGTTTGAAAACCATTTATATCGGGACCAGTAACAGCGGAGTTATGGCCCTTGATTTAGTTCAAAATGCTATATTTTGCCTCGTTAAGACGATAGGGCCTTCATTTTTCATACGATCTTTACTAAACTTTATCAGATTGTTAATGTCAATGAAAGCTCGGTCAAGTTCGAAAATCAGCCCAGATCAGACGAGTAACAGCGGGAGTTATGGCCCTTGATTTAGTTAAAAATGCTATAATTTGCCTCGTCATACGATAGGGCCTTCATTTTGCCAAACTTTACCAGAATTTTGACTCATTTTTTTTTATAACATTTTTGTTTTAATTTGTTTTACTTCTAATTTTAATTTTTTTTTTATTTAATTTTTTAAAAAAAAAAATTGTATTTTTGTTTTTGTTTTTTTTAGCTCTTTGTCGGCTGTATAGGCGACGTAGTAACCAGAAAAATCTCATTTTCATATATATTTGTTAAGTTATCTTTGCCCTTCTTCAAGTCTAAAATATACGTCAGCACGCACCTAATTCATTCTAACATAAAAAAAAATCTTTCGTGGGTGGGTGGGGGCATGTTCCAGGAACCCACTAGCATAATAACTTTAACTGCGGGCCTATGCCGTCAAAAAGGCCAAGCTACGCCCCTGGCTATGGCCCTTGATTTAGTTAAAAAGCTGTATTTTGCCCAAAACTTTCAAAAAAACGTAAATGGCAGTCTCTCGCTTCATTGATGTTATAAGAGCCATGTTAGCCAGTAGAGCGTCCACAGGCCCTCTTGGCCTCTTGTTTTTTGACAGAATTGGACGTTTTACTTAGAATGTTGTTCACATTAAAAAAAAAAAAGAAGAAGATATTTTATACAGGATTATTCTTGATTTTGCCCATACTCATCGGCTATAGAAAAAAAGCAGGGGTATTCTTAGTTCTAGTTGATTTAATAATGTCTTCGTTTCTTATATGATTTGCACCAAACTCCACTAAAAAGTTTCGTATATGGATATAACATCATGTACACCATTTCGGGTCGATGTGACTTACCTTTGACGAAATATAGGTCACATCTGATCTCCGCTACGACATGCATATCTTGCTTCTTTCTTGAGGATTTTCACCAAACTTCACCAGAATGTTCCTTATATGGATCTGACATCATGTGCAATGTTTTGGTTCGCTGTGACCTACTTTCGACGAAATATAGGTCACGTCCAGTCTCCGCTGTGACGTGCATATCTTGCTACTTTCTTGCATGACTTTCACCAGAATGATCCTTATATGGATCTGACATCATGTACGCAATATCCGGTCGCTGTGATCTACTTTCGACGAAATGTAGTTCACGTCCGGTCTCTGCAACGATTTGCGTATCTTGCTTCTTTCTTGCAGGATTTTCATCAAACTTCACCAGAATGTTCCTTATTATTCATCTAACGTCATACAGACTTCTAGGTTGCTATGACCTACTTCGAGGAAATATAGGTCACGCCCAGTCTCAGCTACAACATGGGTATCTTGCTTCTTGCTTCTTTCTTGCAGGAGTTTTACCAAACTTTACCAGAATCATAATGATTCAAACATCATGATTGTGTACAATTTTGGGTCGCTGTAACCTACTTTGAATGAAATATAGGTCACATCATGTCTCCACTACGACATGCACCCCACACTGTTTAAAACATTAATTAAATTAAATACTAAGTATGTAATGAACAAATATCTCTTGGGATTGACCTTGGCATTTGTCAAATAAGAAACTTCACATGTAGACCGTGGCCTTCAGTTGTAAAACTAATAGGAACTTCTAACACCCCATAGTTATAAATCGATTTAGTGTTACATAAACATCGGTCATTTTAATGGAACAGTTCAGTTGCACGTGCACCAAGCTTGAAAACAGCTCATTCGAAAATAAATTGAGTTCAATTATTGTGCAGAGATTGAAATGTACCCATACAAAATTTCATTACAAGAAAAACAAATATCTTGTTAAAATATAACATGGAGGCGTTTATAGGAGTTCCGTTTAGTATGTGTCGTAAAGGAATAACACGCATTCTGATCAGCTGATCCATTACAATTTATGACCTCACCGCAACCCACACACCCTTACCAGCTCCCCTCCCCTTATTTCTTTTCTTTAAATGTCCACTTTCTCATTTGTTGATATTACTCTTTTTCTGATGGTATGTCATGTGTATAATGTGTTGTTTTCTGAAAAGCAATAGTCGAGCTGAGCTATTCTCCGACAGCTCTTGTTCTTTTTTCTGTCATATGTTTAAATATATTATTGGTACAATATAATCAACAGTCGGTGATGTGCAAAAATCCTTTTGCTTTATACTTTTGTTATAATTAATTTTGGTGCAATTATAAAACCCTAAATGTAATGCCTATATTTAATTAAATATTAATTGAGCAAATGCATACTAACGGGACGCCGCAGGTCTATAAAAAAATAAGATTGTCGTGTATCCCTTTAAAAAAAAAAAAGCCGTCTGTCAGCTTGGCAACGTAAAGATATTAGTGTTATGACATTGGCACACGAAATGCATCTACTTGTACATTGTTTTATAGGACAAACTGACTATAATAAAAGAAATACAAAAGGACATGATTTTGAAAGTAATAGAGTCTGGTCTCAGCGAGTTGGTTCATTTAAACACCAAGATGGACGTAGCCCATCGACGTTTTAAGATATAAATTTTCCTTTTAAAAGGTTAGTGGGTACGAGATGTTGAAACTACACATTTTTTTCTTCTAAAAAACGGTTTTGTTTACATAAGAACATGTATTAAATGTAATAACATTGATTTAAGTATTGATTCATTTGACATAAAATAGCAAATACTGATTTATTTAAAATAATGATTTCGATTTATTGAACATAATAAACATTGATACCAACATGTTATTCTCCGTGTGATTCCTGGGGCCCCCGTTTGGTTATGGGGCAAAGAATAGGGCCACTGCAGATCCCGTTGTAGGGGTAGACAGAGGGGTAGAATCCCCCCATATTCATGTTCATTTTATAATGTTTTGTTCATGTTCATTAAAGGTCTTCATCATGATCCCTGCATTGTTTCAGGTACCATCTCGCTCACATCACTAGAGCAGTGGCAAAAAACAATAACGTGGCTCCAGCGTAAATGGAGTGTCTACAATAGAATTTGCAGCAACTCTGCAGTTCAGGGTGAGAAGGTCCTAGGCCCATTCTCCATATTTTATCTCGATGTACATGGAGGATAAGCCTGGCATGTTCATTCCTCTTAGGCGCCAAATAACCTTTCATGTGTTGGTGCGCCTTAAAACCCAATTCAATACAATACGGAGTGTTATATGGTGCCTGACAGGAATAAACATGAACTGAATTGGGGTTTTACGGCGCACTAACACAAGAAAGGTTATATGGCGCAAAACAGGGATGAACTTACCATACTCATCCTCCATTTACATCTAGATATAATATGGAGAATGGGCCTACATTGTTTCATTAAAACTATAATGATAATGCCGGAGTTCCTCAAGGCTCTGTCTTGGGCCCTCTTTTATTTTTAATATATGTAAATGATATTGCCGAAAACATGCTGAGTATAACTCTTTATTTGCTGACGACAGTTCGCTATCAGTCTCAACATCTAGTATAAACGACATGGAAGGAATCCTTAATCATGATCAAGTAATGATTACGCAATGGTCAAATCAATGGCTTGTACAATTTAATCCTGCCAAAACAGAAGTAATGTTCTTTTCTTTAATTAATAATGATCGTCGTCCAACTTTATATCCAGACAATGTCCCGTTGACTTTTGTTGACAACCATAAACATTTAGGAGTAATATTAAGTAATAACGGAAAATGGCACGAACACATTAGCAATATTATTGCTTCTGCTTCAAAGGTTCTTGGTTTAATGCGAATACTTAAATATAATGTAGCTCGTAAAACACTTAATCAGATATATTTGTCTTATATGCGTCCAATATTAGAATATGCTTCCATTACATGGGATGGATGTACTTCTTTCGAAAAAGATAGCTTTGAAAAGTTACAATATGAAGCAGCTCGTATTGTGACGGGACTGACTCGTTCAGTATCCATACATCGTTTAATATCTGAAATAGGATGGGTATCACTTTCCGATAGAAGGAAAATGCAAAAACTTATTTCAGTCTATAATGTTAAAAATGGATCCGTTCCAAATTATATCCCAAACATATTTCCGCAGCTAGTAGGAGATGTCAGTGCATACCCTCTCAGAAATAACGACAACTATGCCACTATTGCTAGGAGAACTGAAATATACAACAAATAGTTTGTTCCGTCTTCTCTTAAACTATGGAATAATATGTCAGTAGAAATACGAAACTCGGAATCTATATCAATTTTCAAGAGAAGACTATTATTAACATCTGTATTTCGGAGTACAAAGGTACCAAAATACTACTTAAGTGGTCAACCTTTAATTATTTTCTGTTTTACACGCCAAAATGAGGAATTTGTGTAGTAATCTTAAAAGCGATTTATACCTTAATCATTTACGCGATTCACCCGTTTGCGAGTGCGGATTTGAAGTAGAAGATGCTGAACATTATTTTTTCCAGTGTAACACTTTTTTCACATACCGGCTCCAACTCTTTCAATCCACCCGCCATTTACACTCGTTAAATATAAGAACAATCCTTTATGGTCGCGAACAGTTAACTGACAGAGAAAATGAATCTCTCTTCGAAGCAGTTCAAACATATATACGAGAAACACATAGGTTTACATAATCTGTCTCTGTTGTTTTTCAACAATCTACACGTACTATGCGCGTATACTATATTTTGAAAATGTTTTCTAGATAACGTTCAGGCGTTCATAAACTGACTGGAATTCAAATTGGGCTAAACTAGTCTTTCTCACTATTCTCACTATTCTATCTCTCTCTCTGTCTCTATTATGTATTCTCTTTATATTTTATTTACTTATTCAGCTTTATACTATCTCAATGTATTTGCCATTGTATTTTATTACTCTCAGCCATATACATTCGCAATTTCAAAATGCTAACTGGGAAGGGCTTAATCTAATGTTGGTAGAACTTGTTACCCAACCCATTTGTCATTATAATATGTCTATCGTATATATGTTTATATTTGCTCTGTTTGTAAAATATTGGCAATAAAATATGTTTAAATCATGTAAGCAATGGCCGCTAGCCACACGTGTTGATGCATAATTTGCGTTGAGTGTTTGTTTTTTACAATGCAGATGAAGGTTCTATCGATGCTTTCATGTAAATAAACTATTGATGGAACAATCGGCTGAATAACATTTCAACATTTGGATAATAACTTTGATTTTGAATGCAAATTTGTTTTGGCGGGAATCAAAGGCGCGATGACTTAACCAATATGGATACCTGTGTATAACATTCGAGTAATGCTGCGAAGCAGTATACTAGATGTTGCGAATGGTCTAGTGCAAGTCTACCTGTACGTGTCTTATGAATAGTGACATCCCACACCCAACAAATTTCAATTCGTATATGTGTGTGTGTGTATTTCTAAGGCTTATAGTCCGTCCGCCTACGACAGGCGTCCTACCCGACGATTATAGGCACAATGGAGTCTGGATTTGTATATGTGTTTGTGATGATATGCCTACTTGAAGCAGCGAACTCAATGGTTTCTTTATAGTGCTGCCACACTGGAATACCACGCCGTAGTAGACATGATACCCCCCAGTCACATTATTCTGACACTGGTCAATCAGTCGTAGCACTACCCATTATTTGCTCGTCAGGCAAGGGTTACAATTGACTACTCCATTTTTAAAGTCTTCGGTATCACGCGGTCAGGGGACTCGAACCCACGACTCCCGAATGCAATGCAGACGCTCTAACCAGTACACCACAATGCTTCTGTCAAATTTCAATTCGTTCAAAGACAGGACAGATATGACATGGAACGATCTTCGAACGGCTATCTAGTCATGATCGAATCAGCAACTGTCATAAAAGCTGCTACTACATCAGTGTATGTAAGCTATATATACATAAACCGTGATGCACGCGTATACGTTTTTTGCCGAACAACATGTAATTCATGGTTTCAGCGTTATGTCATTACAAAAAAACATATATATATGATTTAAGCTTTTTTTATTCGAATATATACGTCTTGTCTTCAACGTTTGTTAAATTCATTCATACGTATTGTCTAATCATTATGATGATGTGTGTTTGAGAAATGTACAATGTTTTTTAAACATAGGAATTTGTTGTTTCCTACTTGACATTTAATAAATGGTGGTTCATTTTCAGAATAATAGTTAAATCAAATTTAGTTGAGTATGTCTGGGGGTGGAGGACACCGGGTCCGACGTTGTTCATCAATATATTCTGAAAATGCACCAAATTCATCAAATGCTATGTAGAAAAGAGGTTGGTTTGTTTCACCGTTCTTGATGTTTAGCACTAGCTGTGCTCAAGATACTTATTAGTTTCTACATCTACATTTTAAGAAACCGAGTGTCCTTTTTGACCCTTATGTTTCTGTCGGTGGAAGAAAAACAAAAATAGTGAAATGATAGGACAGAAAAGCATAGATCGATTGAAGCAGAAGACAGGTAAAGTTTCCAAACCGTGTTTTCATCACCTTCAAATTTGAACTATTCCGTAGCATCAGAAACAAGAGGTCAATGACCTTGAAGCTCTACTGATTGATTTTGATTTCAGGAAGTAGTGACTACAAACTTGATTTTTGAAAATCTATTTTTAGCTGTGGCGGCCATCTTGAATGTCCGGCCGACCTGAAATTTTGCTAGGATCAATTAGACATCAAGAGCAACATTTCTGTGAAGTTTAATGAAAATCCGTCAAGTACTTTCAGAGGAGTAGTCGCTACAAGTTTTCATTATATAACTCAATGTAAACAAAGATGGCCACTGGCAGCCATGTTTAACGTCGAATCAAAATAATGTTCAACTCGGATAACCATCATGTCATGCTGATCATTTTAGAAAAAGTCCCATATCAATATCTCTTAAAGTTTTCAAGAAGTCGTCGCTACAATCTTATTTTTTTTAAATCTATTTTTAGCCGTGGCGGCCATCTTGATTTTCCGGCCGACCTGAAATTTTGCTAGGATCAATAAGACATCAAGAGCAACATTCCTGTGAAGTTTTATGAAAATCTGTAAAGTAGTTTCAGAGGAGTAGTCGCTACAAGTTTTCATTATATAACTCTATGTAAACAGAGATGGCCACTGGCAGCCATGTTTAACGTCGAATCAAAACGATTTTCAACAAGGACCAACATCATGTCATGCTGATCATTTTAGAAAAAGTCCCATATCAATATCTCTTATAGTTTTCAAGAAGTAGTCGCTACAAACTTATTTTTTTAAAATCTATTTTTAGCCGTGGTGGCCATCTTGAATTTCCGGCCGACCTGAAATTTTGCTAGGATCAATTAGTCATCAAGAGCAACATTCGTGTGAAGTTTCATGAAAATCCGTCAAGTAGTTTCAGAGGAGTAGTCGCTACAAGTTTTCATTATATAACTCTATGTAAACAAAGATGGCCGCTGGCAGCCATGTTTAACGTCAAATCAAAACGATTTTCGACAAGGACCAACATCATGTCTTTAGAAAAAGTCCCATATCAATATCACTTATAGTTTTCAAAAAGTAGTCGCTACAAACTTGTATTTTGAAAATCTATCTTTAGCCATGGCGGCCATCTTGAAATTTCCGGCCGACCTGAAATTTTGCTAGGATCAATAAGACATCAAGAGCAACATTTCTGTGAAGTTTCATGAAAATCCGTCAAGTAGTTTCAGAGGAGTAGTCGCTACAAGTTTTCATTATATAACTCTATGTAAACAAAGATGGCCGCTGGCAGCCATGTTTAACGTCAAATCAAAACGATTTTCGACAAGGACCAACATCATGTCATGCTGATCATTTTAGAAAAAGTCCCATATCAATATCACTTATAGTTTTCAAGAAGTAGTCGCTACAAACTTATTTTTTAAAAATCTATTTTTAATTGTGGCAGCCATCTTGAATTTCTGGCAGTTCTGAAATTTTGCTAGGATCAATAAGACATTAAGAGCAACATTCCTGTAAGTTTCATGAAAATCAGCCAAATAGTTTCAGAGAAGTAGTCGCTACAAGTTTTTACTGTATAACTCTATGTAAACAAAGATGGCCGCTGGCAGCCACGTTTAACGTCGAATTAAAACGATTTTTGATAAGGACCAACATCATGTCATGCTGATCATTTTAGAAAAAGTCCCATATCAATATCACTTATAGTTTTCAAGAAGTAGTCGCTACAAACTTGTATTTTGAAAATTTATTTTTAGCCGTGGCGGCCATCTTGAATTTCCGGCCGACCTGAAATTTTGCTAGGATCATTAAGACATCAAGAGCAACATTCCTGTGAAGTTTCATGAAAATCCGTCAAGTAGTTTCAGAGGAGTAGTCGCTACAAGATTTCATTATATAACTCTATGTAAACAAAGATGGCCGCTGGCAGCCATGTTTAACGTCAAATCAAAACGATTTTCGACAAGGACCAACATCATGTCATGCTGATCATTTTAGAAAAAGTCCCATATCAATATCACTTATAGTTTTCAAGAAGTAGTCGCTACAAATTTGAATTTAAAAAATCTATTTTTAGCTTTGGCGGCCATCTTGGATTTCACATCAACATGAATTTTTGCTAGGATCAACTAGACTTCATGGGCAACATTTCTGTTAAGTTTTATGAATATCCATCCAGTAGTTTCAGAGGAGTAGTCGCTACAAATAAAAGTTAACGGACAGACGGACGGACAGACGGACGGACGGACGACGGACGCCGCACCACGGCATAAGCTCTGCTGATCTCTGATCAGTAGAGCTAAAAATCTATTTTTAGCCGTGGTGGCCATCTTGAATTTCCGGCCAACCTGAAATTTTGCTAGGATCAATAAGACATCAAGAGCAACATTCCTGTGAAGTTTCATGAAAATCCGTCAAGTAGTTTCAGAGGAGTAGTCGCTACAAGTTTTCATTATATTACTCTATGTAAACAAAGATGGCCGCTGGCAGCCATGTTTAACGTCGAATCAAAACGATTTTCGACAAGGACCAACATCATGTCATGCTGATCATTTTAGAAAAAGTCCCATATCAATATCTCTTATAGTTTTCAAGAAGTAGTCGCTACAAACTTATTTTTTAAAAATCTATTTTTAGCCGTGGCGGTCATCTTGAATTTCCGGCCGACCTGAAATTTTGCTAGGATTAATTAGACATCAAGAGCAACATTCGTGTGAAGTTTCATGAAAATCCGTCAAGTAGTTTCAGAGGAGTAGTCGATACAAGTTATCATTATATAACTCTTATGTAAACATACATGGCCACTGGCAGCCATGTTTAACATCGAATCAAAATAATGTTCGACTTGAATAACCATCATGTCATGCTGATCATTTTAGAAAAAGTCCCATATCAATATCACTTATAGTTTTCAAGAAGTAGTCGCTACAAACTTGTATTTTGAAAATCTATTTTTAGACATGGCGGCCATCTTGAATTTCCGGCCGACCTGAAATTTTGCAAGGATCAATTAGACATCAAGAGCAACATTCGTGTGAAGTTTCATGAAAATCCGTCAAGTATTTTCAGAGGAGTAGTCGCTACAAGTTATCATTATAAAACTCATGTAAACAAAGATGGCCACTGGCAGCCATGTTTAACGTCGAATCAAAATAATGTTCGACTCGGATAACCATCATGTCATGCTGATAATTTTAGAAAAAGTCCCATATCAATATCTCTTATAGTTTTCAAGAAGTAGTCGCTACAAACTTATTTTTTAAAAATCTATTTTTAGCCGTGGTGGCCATCTTGAATTTCCGGCCAACCTGAAATTTTGCTAGGATCAATTAGACATCAAGAGCAACATTCCTGTGAAGTTTCATGAAAATCCGTCAAGTAGTTTCAGAGGAGTAGTCGCTACAAGTTTTCATTATATAACTCTATGTAAACAAAGATGGCCGCTGGCAGCCATGTTTAACGTCGATCAAAACGATTTTCGACAAGGACCAACATCATGTCATGCTGATCATTTTAGAAAAAGTCCCATATCAATATCTCTTATAGTTTTCAAGAAGTAGTCGCTACAAACTTATTTTTTAAAGATCTATTTTTAGCCGTGGCGGCCATCTTGAATTTCCGGCCGACCTGAAATTTTGCTAGGATTAATTATACATCAAGAGCAACATTCCTGTGAAGTTTCATGAAAATCCGTCAAGTAGTTTCAGAGGAGTAGTCGCTACAAGTTTTCATTATATAACTCTATGTAAACAAAGATGGCCGCTGGCAGCCATGTTTAACGTCGAATCAAAACGATTTTCGACAAGGACCAACATCATGTCATGCTGATCATTTTAGAAAAAGTCCCATAGCAATATCCCTTAGAGTTTTCAAGAAGTAGTCGCTACAAACTTGTTTTTTAAAAACCTATTTTTAGATTTGGCGGCCATCTTGGATTTCACATCTACATGAATTTTTGCTAGGATCAACTAGACTTCATGGGCAACATTTCTGTAAAGTTTCATGAAAATCTATTCAGTAGTTTCAGAGGAGTAGTCGCTACAAAAAAAAAGTTAATGGAGCTCTCACACTCTGCCGTGTAGGCCTACCGTCCACCTGCCGGGCTATTAAAAAAAAACAGAGTCCAGAACGTTGGGTTTTGAGCGAACTTGTCCCCGGCCGCAAAAAAAATTCATAAAAATTAATCTTTTCACCGTTTCGTTGCCATCTTCTGACCGTTCTCACCGGGCGCATACCGGGTGTTGAACGTGCTTCTACCGTCTTCACCGCCCAGATTGACTTTTGTTGAAAATTTTGGCCGTTTCCATACCGGGCCCATCCCGGGTCTCGAACGTGTGCACCGGGTTTGTAGCAGCCACCTACCAGTCACTTAGCGTCCCCTCACCGCTCGGAGCGTCCTGTGAGCGAGTCCCCGGACTGCTGACGTCATGACACGACTGCCATAAATACCCCGATTTGAACGGCAACGGTCAGTCCGCTCTCCATTTTTCTTCAAGGAAACTCCACGACACTTCTCCTCATCTTTTGATCACATATTTACTGCATTATGCCACTCAAGAAGGGTAAGCCTAGGGGGGGAGGGTCAGGCAGACGCCGTGGAAGCAAAGCAGCGGATGTATCAGCACCACCACAGAAGAGGGCCAAGAGGAAACCTCCTTCTATTGTCTCTGATGTGTCTGTTGATGAAGAAGTTCCTACCTCCTCTAGTTCTGAGGAAGAACAGCCTACTGCTGCTGAGGCTCAGGCTCAGGATCAGGATCAGGATCAAGAACAAGAACAAGAAAATTTACAAATTCCTGCTGCAGCACAAACATCTACAGGTAATAAAAGTACTCGCAAGAAGAAAGGGACACCTAGGCAGGTGTACAGAATTGATGACCATCTACTTGAAGAGAACATTTTAGAATGGATGCAGCAACAGGAAAATGACTTCTTATGGAATTCAATCAGAACAGACTATCGCTGCCCTCAAAAAAAGAAGACCAGATTTGGTTTGAAAGAAAAAGAGATCAATGATGACCCGGCTTACGACATCGAGATGAGTGGTAAGTACTGATAATAAATTAAGATGGCAAAAATTGTATAATGAAATAATTGTATAATTACATTACAAAATGTTTATGTTGATATTGTCTAATATTGTCTAATTTCTTGTGTTTTTTTCTGTCTTTTCAGATGGTTTTCTCAGTAAATGGTTCGAAGGGCTACGGGACCAGTACACCAAGCTGCATAAGAGAAAGTCCGGGGATGGCTCACCCATGTTCACTGAGCGCCAGCAGTGGATATTGGACAATCTGAAGTTCTTTAATCGTCTGGTGACCCATCGCTCCAAGCCTGTCAGGAGTGTAAGTATATTCATTCATTTGTTCATAAATTATTATTATTACCCACCTGACATGATAAGGAAGTAATAATAATAATTTACATTGCTCATAATTAATTATTTTAATTATTATTACCCACCTGAGATGATTGATATATGATCAGCTAAATAAGAAGGTAATAAACAACATTGCTCATAAATTATTATATATTGTTATCATTGTACTTATCAACATGTTTGTATTTTTTACTTACAGTTCAGGCACGTAGCTGCTGAGAACGCAGGTGACTTGGAGGCGATGGAGGCGGCCGCTGCTCTTGAAGCAATTGATGTTGACAATTTGTCTGATGCCACCGGACCATCTTCCAAGAAGAGGAAAGAAAAGGAGAAGACAGAGAAAGAGGACAAGGAGGAAAATCAACGTATGGAGAAGAAAAAAAGGAGGCTGATGATGTTATTGCTACTTTGAAGGCGACGATGTCTGAGCCCCATACTGATGTCACAGCATATGCTCAGTACATCCGTATGACTCTGGTACGGATGCCGCGGCCAGTATTCAAGAAGGCCAGGATGGCAATTAACAGAGCATTAGAGCCATTCCTGGACTCCTCCGATGACTCCTCGTCTAATGAGGCATCTGTTGCCAGCATGCCTGCAATGAAACCTCCATCTCATCCTTCAACCAGACCCTCATCTGCTGCTTCTGCGTCTGCGACGACCACCTCTGGATTTTCCTCTGGTGCCTGGTAAGTACTCTGAAATTAAAAATTTAATAATAATTAACATTTATTGACATTTATTACATTGACAATATTACTTATGTTTGTTCTTACCTTTTGTATTTTCAGTGGTACAGGTTCTGGAACGTTTTCCGGCACTGGGCTCGGCAGCCGGCCAACCTCCCCGTGTGAGCAGCCCTTACCCCACCTGTGGAAGACCCCGCCACCTGGGCATCGGCCAGATGTCTGGGGCAGCCAGTCACAAGACTTCATTAATCAACAGTATGGAAGTTGGCCACAGCAGCAGCAGCAGCAGCACGGCCAGTTTGTGCAGCAGGGATGGGCGACACCCTATAATCAACAACAACAACAACAATATCATCAGGTGCAGGCATCTCAGTCTCAACCGCTACGTCGGACGCCGACACCCGCTGTTTCAACTCTGAGAGCATCCGCGTCAACTGGTGACATTTTGCAACAGGCCACCAGTGTGCTGAATCTGTCTTCTTCCCAGCTGGATACCACCATTGGGTCAAACTTTGACACCTCCGGATTTCTGAACGCAATGGATGGTTCCCAGGAGAAGGACACATCCAAGGACACACCCAATGACACACCCAAGGACACATCCACCATTGATACACCTCCAGGACATAAATATTAAGTATGTGTAATTTTACATTCACAGGAGCGAAGTCCACACCGTATGTGTCATATATTATTGTAAGTGAATTTCAATGTGTGACATATTATTTCTGAGTCATTATATTCACAGGAGTGAATTTCAATGTATCATATATTATTTCTCAGTCATTATATTCACAGGAGTGAATTTCAATGTGTCATATATTATTTCTGAGTCATTATATTCACAGGAGTGAATTTCAATGTATCATATATTATTTCTCAGTCATTATATTCACAGGAGTGAATTTCAATGTGTCATATATTATTTCTCAGTCATTATATTCACAGGAGTGAATTTCAATGTGTCATATATTATTTCTCAGTCATTATATTCACAGGAGTGAATTTCAATGTATCATATATTATTTCTCAGTCATTATATTCACAGGAGTGAATTTCAATGTGTCATATATTATTTCTGAGTCATTATATTCACAGGAGTGAATTTCAATGTATCATATATTATTTCTCAGTCATTATATTCACAGGAGTGAATTTCAATGTGTCATATATTATTTCTCAGTCATTATATTCACAGGAGTGTGTCATCATATATTATTGCCTGTGACATTATTCAGTGAACTGAGTGATCCTGCCGATTAAACCACTGTAATTTCATACTTTATATATTCAAAGACTGAGTGATCCTAGCGATTAAACCAGTGTAATTTCATACTTTGCTATATTTTGTCAAAATAAATGATTGTTATCTTATATAAATTGGCTTCTGTTTCAGTTTATTATTATTATCATAATTAGTGTCATAGGCCCCCAAACCTTTGATTATAAAAACAAACAGATATATAGTAAACTTATTACCCCGGACCATTGATTTATTAAAAGTAGTTTATTAGTAGTGTCATAGGCCCCCAAACCTTTCATTATAAAAACAACCAGAAACAATATTTTCAAGTTCATACAATATATTGACAACAATTTATTGTACATACAATAAAATAATGATATGATATGACAGTGTATTCCTGAAAGTTCTCAGGTAATCATGGAGTTTACTTCACATGTATGGTTTCTCTCCTGTATGTATTCATATCATGTTGTCCTGCCATGGCACTTCACCCGCCTCCGAATTACACCAGTGCCGAAGGAGGTTTCTTTGCTTCTTCCCCTCTCTGTTGTCGATGTTGGGACCAGGCTGTCTGACGGTGTCCTCAAGGTTTCTTGCCGCCCTCCACTGACCAGCAGGGTTGGCATGGGCACCATGCCGGTTGACCAGTTGGTTCTGCATTTGTGGATAACGGATCCTCATCAAGTTGTGCAGGACCATGCACGTTGTTACGATGAGACGGACGGTAGCGGGGTCGTGGCCCATGGTTGTCATGAGCACCTGAAAACGGTTGGCAAGTATGCCAAACGCGTTCTCAACGACTCGCCTTGCCCGAGACAATCTATAATTGAAGATCCTCTCTTCTTTGTCTCTGCCGCGCCCACCATAAGGTTTCATGAGATTGGGCTTCAGGGCGAAGGCGTCGTCAGCCACTATGAAGAAAGGGACATCCTGAGTGTCATTTGGAAGTGGTGTGGGGTCCGGTATGTTCAGCGAGCCATCCTCGAAGCACTGTTTCAGCTCAGATGCGTTGTAGATTTGAGCATCGGATGCTGCGCCCTTGCCTGAAAATACATAACAACAAAGAATAATATTAGAAACATAATTATGCAACAATAATAATTAATTAT
This sequence comes from Cyrtodaria siliqua, assembly GCA_037043455.1. NCBI lineage: Eukaryota > Metazoa > Mollusca > Bivalvia > Adapedonta > Hiatellidae > Cyrtodaria > Cyrtodaria siliqua. Next base: position 217,891 of record JAWPHD010002917.1, on the reverse strand, counting down.
GAGCAATTTAAATTGATTATTACCTTCTTATTTACCTGATCATATATCAATCATCTCAGGTGGGTAATAAATAACATTGAAATTTATATTATTTTATAAAAGCAGTACAAAGTTATACTTGTGATATAAATTAAGGTACTTACCACCAAGATCCGCCCAGATGAATTTGTAATCAGAGTCGACCAATGCCATCAATATGACTGAATAGAATCCCTTGTAGTTATAATACAGGGATCCTGAATTGGCGGGGCATTTGACGCCGACATGTTTCCCGTCCAGAGCTCCAAGACAATTGGGGAAGTTCCACCACGTCAAGAAGCCATCTGCAATGGCTTGCCATTCAGCTTCTGTTGATGGTGGCTTCATGACCTCATCCATGAACTCGTCGCAAATAGCCTTGCAGACCTCTTTGACGAAGATTGAGATGGAGTTGTTTGGGATCCTCCAACTATACTGTAGGTCTGTGTACTTAGCCCCGGAAGCAAGGTGTCTAAGTGTCACGGCCAACTTGAGACCAGGCTCGAGAGGTTCCCGGTACCTGGTGTGTTGCTTGGTCAGACGATGTTCAATCCTGGCAAATATCTCATCGAACATGTCGGGGGGCATCCGCAGAAAGTTCTTGAAAGCCTTCGGATCTTCTCTGCGTAATTCAACCATGAGCTGGTCGTAAATGCCAAACTCACGGCGACGCCTCACCCACCCCCTCGTCCAAGCGCATCTCTTGCGTTGGCCTCTCCGTGCCCTTCTCTGGTTTCTCCTGACAATGTGGTCATTGACGTCCAGGTCCAACTCATCACGCTCACGCTGGGCAATAGCCAACATGTACATGAGTCGGACCCTGTCAGGACAATCCATGGTCAGTTGGTCAGTTGGTCACCGACTCATACGACCATGTACACAAGAAAAAGTAAAGCTCATCTGACGAAACCCCTCTATATATACCCAATAATTAGTGACAAACGGTGGCACACGGTGACAAAAGTAAATTTGTTGGTAATGGCACGTTCATATGACGCTACTGTGAAGGTAAGGACACGTTATGGACCCGTTATAGGACGTTATGGGAACGTCAAGGCGTTAACAGGATGTTACCCATGCGTTAGGGAGGCGGCGCCGTCAGAATCAGGCGGTACCGCTTTGGAAACACCCGTTGGCAGTCCGGTATGAACACTGTAATGAGGACGGTATGAATACGTTATGAAGACGGTGGCACGGTATCAACACGTTCATGACACGTTCACAACCCGCTTACAACCCGTTGCAGACGGTGGATTTTTTTTTGCCCGTTCATCACCGTTCTGTAACGGTTTATGAGCGTGTTGTGAACGTGTTCATACAGTGTGACCGTTTTCATAACGTATTCATACCGTCCTCATACCGTTCAACACCGTCCTCTTGCCGCTTACTTGTGGCCGGTGCCAGCCGGCCAAAGTTTTGAACATGCCCAAAACTTTCGCCGGGTCCCACCGGGTGTAAATAAGCGCCAACGCCCTATTAACGTGTTGCCCGCTTTGATAACGAACCACCGTGTGCCCTCGCCGTTCTCCACCGTCCGCAGACATTTTCGCGCACGGTGGCACACGGTAGGCCTACACGGCAGAGTGTGAGAGTCACATAACGGACAGACGGACGGACAGACGGACGGACGACGGACGCCGCACCACGGCATAAGCTCTGCTGATCTCTGATCAGTAGAGCTAAAAACCGGATGACCGGTAACAGGTACACTGGCATAGGAACGTTTCATTTATATGGGGGTCCAGTGGCAACCTCAAAAAAAAAAAAAAATGTGAAGCACCAATAGTGGTGCGAACGCCGGATTGCAAATTTAACATTTTAACTGAAAAATCTGTGTGAAAAGGGGGGATAGTCCAGGTAAAATACATGACTTAGGGTTATTTTCATATAACATTTGTAATGATATTGCACAAGTGTCAAGTTTCAAAGCTTTTCGACAATTCATTTCTGAGAAATGAGGAAAAAACAAAAACTTTAACGAATACTTCAAAACTCGTAGACGGACGGACGGATAGACGGACGGACAGATGGCAATCCAGCCAAAAAAATTAATAAGGAAACAAATTCTGTACATTATGGTGGAGTCTAAACCCGACAAATTTGCTATTATTTCGGGCGTTTGTTTAAGCCAAAGGTTTTTCAGCTATGTAAGTGAGTAATTGTAACACAATTTAAATACATTATATATAATTGGAACTGGCAATTTTAGTGGCAATTAAAAACACCTAAATTCGGTTAAGAAATGAATATTTTACAGCCATCAATTTAGATGAGGCTTTTTGTATGTAAATTCCTATCTATCTGTCTACATCCTGCACTACCCTCTTTTGGGTATTATGTACATCTGCCGTGCTGCTGGGACAGGAAAAAATTAAGAAATCTCAAATATAACTTTAGTTAGCCTCAATAGTTTGTCTTAATTTCGGTTTGCTCAACTCATTAAAACCATTTTTGGATAAAAGGTCGAAGCGCCCCAACATAGGCAACATAGGGTAAACATTATTTTTGAACTTCCCCTATCCCCACACGCCAGTCAAATTATTGGGATCTCGGGAAGGAGGCTGTTCCTACCCCTGTCAGTGTGAGTAACATCTTGGGGCCTAACCATCGTTTAGTCACTCTAGACCTGGTGTTGTTCTAAATACTAGTAGTTATATTTTTTGATAATGGACCATAATGTTACTGTGCGGTAAAAAAAGATGCGATGACAGAGTGGTTAGCTTACTTGCCTCTGAGTATAGAAGTCTGGGGTTCGACTCCCGGAGGTTCACGTCTCGATAATTGAAAACGCACTCCCTTTAATAGATCTAGAACTTATTCGTGCAAGTTACTGTGAAAGTATGTCATTCTTCCTACGAATGTAAAGCCGTTGGTCCCCTGTGCAGCGAGAGACATACCCTATTCAGGCTGAACTTCTGTGGTTATCACAAAAAAAGTCTGCAGGTAATCTCATCCACTGAAACGAAACTGTGATAATCAAACGTATATGTACAATACGTCAATAGTATTGGAAGAAAGAAAGAAAGAAAGAAGAAATAAAGAAAGATGGATCGGTAATAAGCACCTTGCTCACTAATTGTTTACTAACAGACCATACGTCATAATCTGATGACATACGATGATGACGTAAATCAATGACGTCATTTTATTATTATTTCCGTAACATTTCCGGAAATTGCCAGGTTGTTCGGGTTTGGCACGAATGAAAACGGAATAACCTCGTCGATTTCCGTCAATGGCTTTCAATAGTGGACGATCCGAATACGGAAATCTACGAAGAATTCCGATTGCATTTATGGTTTTACGGGAAAAAGAGATGGCGATAATGATAATAGTCTCGATCATCCAGACCTCTCGCGAGACTTCTCTCAAAGAAGTCCAAACGATGGTCTGGAGTAAAGCTTCTTTAACATTTTTGACATCAAAACGACGGCGTCAAAAAATACGTGACGTTACGCGCAATGTTGTGCAATAAAATTACTCCAAACATAGTCAGCGGATCACGATTAATGCTAAAAATTCAATTTTAAACATCATTTTGTAAGATTATATTATGTTTTTAGAGAAACTACAATAAAACGAAGTTTATTGCATATTTAATAAGGAGGTACACACATCCCATTGTTGCGCGTAATTAAACGTGCACTTTGATGTTGTAATCAAAATGACGTCACGTCGCAGTCAGTTTTGGCGGTTGGCTCCGTCTATCGGTCAACATTTTTAAAGAACAGTGCGTCCAGACGCTCGCTAGCGCTCGCAGTCAGCTTGAGTGTGTCTGGATGATAGAGACTATGGTCTGGAGTAAAGCTTCTTTAAAATGTTTGACATCAAAACGAGGTGTGGACAAAAAAAAATCACCGGCCTCTGATTGGTCAACTTCAGTTTGTTATGGAAATCCGTGGGAATCACCCCCTACGTCACGACGGCGTCAAAAAATACGTGACGTTACGCGCAATGTTGTGCAATAAAATTACTCCAAACATAGTCAGCGGATCACGGTTAATGCTAAAAATTAAATTTTAAACATCATTTTGTAAGATTATATTATGTTTTTAGAAAAACTACAATAAGCGAAGTTTAATGTATATTTAATTAGGACGTACACACATCCCATTGGAAATAACGTTGCGCGTAATTCAACGTGCACTTTGAAGTTTCAATCAAAATGACGTCACGTCGCAGTCAGTTTTGACGGTTGGCGCCGTCTATCGGTCAAACATTTTAAAGAACAGTCATTCTCGCCCTCGATCGACATCTCTCGTGTTTGGCACTTAGAATTATGGGGGGAAAAGTAGTCTGGTCAGGTGATTTGCATATATATAGCTAGGGATTTAGGACCCAATCTAGACACGCCGGACAAAAGCATCAAACTTTCCTGAAATGTGTGTTTTATATTTCTGTGTATTTTTAAAAGGGTCCCCAAAGGTTCGTGAATCCCTAAATGTATTAGGATTATATGCACACCGAATTACCGCACCGCGGATGAAGTCCTGAAAAATCAGGAGGGCACCTGCCGAATATCAGTGATGAATTTGAAAAATTCGAAATGACGTCAGTATGAAGAACAGTGAGTCCAGACGCTCGCTAGCGCTCGCAGTCAGCTTGAGTGTGTCTGGATGATAGAAACTATAATGATAAACAAATGAAAGATTTTTTTAACGGTAGTTATCAAATCATTTGTTTATCCTAATTGTTTAGCAAGACATATAAATTTCTGCGACACGAAATCTACTTTTATTAAATTGTGAATTGTGTTGACGAATTTTGACGAATGAACAATGTGCAAGGTAACACTTTGGGCTACGCTTCCGGTACAAATGTCCAAGGGGAAACCCACCGTTAAAAACCAATGCAGCGCCGATTTGTGTCTACTACAGGCATATTTTTGGACCGATTTTCAAGTTCAATATCTTAAATTGTACGGAACATATAAATCCAACCTCCGCGCAGCGGTATTGTATCCGATAATCCCTGCCACCACACAAATCATGTGACGATAGATGAGGCCATGTGATTAGGGCCAATCCGGGTAATTTCGGACATGTTTTGCTATACGGTCATATCCCATGTTACTTCTCAGACTACTGTAGTTTCAGCATATCCATTCTGGCACTTTTGGGTTCTATAAAATCTTCCTCGGACTTTATCGTATGGCACTGTCTGAGATTTTGAAATAACAAGAAGTAATACCTTACTGTCGCACCGGGATATTTCGGACGAAGAAGGACATAATTCGGACATGTATCGGGAAAATTCGGCCGATTAAAAAACGCAGGGAAAATTCGGACAAGAATTTGTTTTTTAAAAATTGTCTCCAAACATACATTATAAAATATATCGTTAAAATGAATGTTTCTTACTACAAACTGTACTATGGAATTCAGTAAATACTGATACAGTACATTAAAATGAAGATTTATACATCGAACATTTTGTTTCACAACTGTGTGACTTTTACTTATTTAGTCTCATTATTTATTTTGCACATTGTTTACGGGCAGCTGTGGCTATTTTTGTTCACTTACAAGCCTCATTATCTTATAACAGGTGGTGAACACTTAAATATTACTGTTTTTCCAAGTTTTATTTTGTTACATGGTTTGTGGGCAGTAGCCCTTTTCAGATCATTTTGTTTCTTTTTAAGTTCCCTTTGGAGCTTCTGTTCTACGACTTTTAATTTCTCATTTACTATCTATTGACTTGTTAAGAGTCTATGTTTGGTGATTGCTCTTCTATGTTTATTTTCTTTTGGCGCATTTAAGGAAGGTGGAATAAACAGTTCTTAAACTACTTGATCATGGTTCTGTGGCAATAGCGGGCTTGGAGAAACAAAATAGCTATCCCTGGTGCGTAACCATACCAAGAAATTACCTTCTTCGGGTTTTTAATTGTATATGTTCAGTGTTATTTCTTTTGGTTGTTTATGGTTCATTTTAATTTTACTTTCAACAATTTAATACAGAAAAAAGTGTACTGGAGCAATTCTTAAAATATACCAACCTGATATACACACTTTTAACTGATGTACATGTTTAATATATTACAAATATGGATTTAAATAACATAATATATAATAGGCATGTTATAAAATCAGATTTACGTTGTCCGTATGTAAGCAGATATTGAGCATAACCAAATAACTGTCTGATTTTTATTTAGTGAAATGTATACATGAAAACATGAGCAAAGACCCAAATAAGTATGTAGTAATATATTCGTGAGTTTTAAAAAAAAGAGTTTTATTTATTGTTTGTAAACAGTGTAGGTCCCACAATATTTACAGTTTCTGCTGCTCACGTGACAGCCATTAGCGGATTAGATTTTCTACATAGAATGTATTGCGTAATATAAATGGACCGCTTAGCTCAGTTGGTAACGCTCTCGACTATTGCGCTCTAACTATTATTTCCTGCAAGTGTAATTTTAGTTTGGGCTGCGAGTTCAAACTCACGAAGAGGTACTTTTTTTTTAATACCGCTATTGAATTCCGTCAAACAATCTTGTTTTTATTTAGTAAATATTCAATAATGGTAAGCGTTTAATGTTTGTCAATGTAATTATTTCGCGTTTTGTAAGCTAAAAGTTACGGACACTGTCCCTTTAAAGACATGAAATATGTCGATTTGAATTATTGATGTAGAGTTCAATGCGAAGGTAACCATTCTTAATTACCTCAATATTGGAAGACTCAACTACAAAAGCTGGTTTGTTTCTTGCCATGAAAGACTTCAGTGTCTTGACTTCACTGCTGAGGACGTCAAACTTCTCATTGAGTTGCTTTTATTCTTTTACTGGGAATATATGTTATAGAAACAATTGTCAATATAGATACAAAAATCGAACAGGAAAAGTAGCATTCAAGGATGACAGTCAACCACAAACACACACAGAAACAAAGAACAACTTTAAAGATGAATAAAATGCCAAATAAGACATCACAAACACAAAAGGGTTGAAAATAGGGCTACCGCCTTGGAACGGTCAGTGGCAAAAAAGGCCGCTGGGAAAACTATATAATTTTATATATTTAAATACCTATAACTTCCCTTGTTGGCCGTGTCGATTCATCCAGTTCATAGTCTATCGTATGTACATGTGACAGTAATACAACATGGAATAGTTTTGATTGGTTGGGCATCAATTCAGTTAGATTCAGTACAATCATTCAGATTGACGTTTAAGATCCCACAGTTAATAAAAGATGTAGATTGTATTTTGTTTTAAATTATAACGTCATTTCATACGTTTGATATTTACCACATGTGTAATAATATTGGATCCATGTCATGTTCAATGATTACCGTATGTATATGACAATTTGAGGATGCAGATAGCGTTTGTTCATCGTGTTTTTGAGGAGAAGTAAATGTAGCTCCCTTTCAAACCGAAAAGAACAAGGAATTTATATCATATTTGTTGATTTATATATTTTGAAATCTGAAATGATTTATCATGAAAAATCCAAAACTCTTTAGGCCATCATCAAAAAAACTGTTTGTTTGCTGTGCTCACTAAAAGGCAGCTACGGAACTTTTATTAAGCATTTAGGGGACTTCAGTTTTTATTTTTAACAGTTTTTACGATCGCACTGCCCGACGACACTTAAGGTGATCGTACTCTGAAACAAGAGGCCCAAGAGGGCCTGTGGACGCTCTACTGGCTAACATGGCTCTTATAACATCAATGAAGCGAGTGACTGCCATTTACGTTTTTTTGAAAGTTTCAGGCAAAAAACAGCTTTTTGACTAAATCAAGGGCCATAACTAAAGAATCTGGTAAAGTTTGTAAAGATTAGATGAAAAATGAAGGCCATACCGTATTAACGAGGCAAAATATAGCATTTATTTCTGGTCCAACATAGAGATAAAAAATAAATAAAAAAAAAATAAAAAAATCTGAAAAAAATGGAATAATTTAAAAAAAAAAAAAAATATGAAAAAAATAATAATAATTAAAAAAAAATAATAATAAAAAAAAAAATAAAAAAAAAAAAAAAAATAAATAAATAAATAAAAAAAAAAAAAAAAATAATGATTAAAGTAAAAATGAATAATAATATAAAAAAGACAGTTGTAAAATCTGGTAAAGTTTGGCAAAGATCAGATGCAAAATGAAGGCCTTATCGTAGGACGAGGCATATTATAGCATTTTTAACAAAATCAAGGGCCATAACTCCGCTGTTACTTGTCCGATCTGGTTGGTTTTCGAACTTGACCAAGCTTTCATAGACATTAACAATTTCATGAAGTTTGGTAAAGATCGGATGAAAAATGAAGGCGCTATCGTCTTAACGAGGCAAAATATATCATTTTGAAGTAAATCAAGGGCCATAACTCCGATGTTACTGGTCCGATATGGCTGGTTTTCGAACTTGTCTGAGCTTTCATTGATATTAACAATCTGATAAAGTTTGGTAAAGATCGGATGAACAATGAAGCCCTATTGTCTTAACGAGGCAAAATATAGCATTTTTAACTAAATCAAGGGCCATAACTCCGCTGTTACTATTTCGATATGGCTGGTTTTCGAACTTGTACAAGCTTTCTTTGATATTAACAATCTGTTCAAGTTTGGTAAAGAGTGGATGAACAATGAAGCCCCTATTTTCTTAACGAGGCAAAATATAGCATTTTTAACTAAATCAAGGGCCATAACTTCCCCGTTACTGGTCCGATATGGCTGGTTTTCAAACTTGTTCGAGCTTTCAACGACATTAACAATCTGATAAAGATTGGTAAAGATCGGATGAACAATGAAGCCTCTATCGTCTTAACAATGCAAAATATAGCATTTTTAACTAAATCAAGGGCTACAACTCCGCTGATACTAGTCCGATAAGGCTGGTTTTCGAACTTGTCCGAGCTTTCATTGATATTAACAACGTGGTAAAGTTTGGTAAAGATAGGATGAAAAACGAAGGCCCTATCGTCTTAACGAGGCAAAATATAGCAATATAGCATTTTTAACTAAATCAAGGACCATAACTCCGCTGTTACTGGTCCGATCTGGCTGGTTTTCGAACTTGTCCGAGCTTTCATTGATATTAACAATGTGGTAAAGTTTGGTAAAGATAGGAAGAAAAATGAAGGCACTATCGTCTTAACGAGGCAAAATTTAGCAATATAGCATTTTTAACTAAATCAAGGGCCATAACTCCGCTGTTACTTGTCCGATCTGGCTGGTTTTCGAACTCATCCGAGCTTTTATTGATATTAACAACCTGTTAAAGTTTGGTAAAGATCGGATGAAAAATGAAGGCCCTATCGTCTTAACGAGACAAAAGTTAACAACGGACGACGGACGACGGACGGACGGACGACGGACAACTCGGCATCCCATAAGCTCTGCTGGCCTTCGGCCAGCAGAGCTAAAAATAGCAAAGTTAAAAGTAGGATAACTTGAAAAAATGCTAAATACTTTTACACGAAACTGACAGTACAGTCATCACATAATTATCACAAGAAACATGTGAATCCGCGGATTTCTTGTGATAATGTAAACTGCATTGTTTTTAGTTATTAAAATGTTTACAAACTTCCATATCTTTTATTTTTAAGTCCCGTCCCTGTATGACTTAAAAATAAAAGATAAATGATGCTTAGATGGAAGTTTGTAAACATTTTAATAACTAAAAACAATGCAGTTTACAGTTTGCTGAGATGACATTTAAGTGCATGCGTTTAAAAACAAAATGCCATTCTATAAAAAAATATATAAAAAAGTAGGTCAAGGTCATAGATGAAATGCATGCGTCCAAAAAGATACACTACCCAAGGCACAGCTATGTCAAAATAAAATGTTTTGTCTTCCAACGATTAAGCTATAAACTAGGTTTAAAGCATCTAGTGCATAGTTATAATTCATGAGAAAGTGATTTAAATCTAACAATTAAAGTTATCTGCCCTTTGCTTGGATGGTGAAGGTCACATCCACATTTGCTTTTTGACACCGTGTGATGTACTATCCAAGATACAACTATAAGCAAAGTTTGAAAGGTCTAGTGCATACAGTTTGTGAAAAAGTGACCTAAACGCAAAAGTTGAACGTAAATATTATTAAGGTATCTGCCCTTTGCTTGGATGGTCAAGGTCACTTCCACATTTGCTTTGTCACGTTGCGATGTACCACCCAAGATACAACTATAAGCAAAGTTTTGAAGGTCTAGTGCATACAGTTTGTGAGAAAATTACCTAAACGCAAAACTTGAATGTTGACGCCTTCGCCGCCGCGTCGGAAAAGCAACACCTATGTCTCTTTTTTCTTCGAAAAGGCGAGACAATAAAAACCATATAAATGCTAAAATACTAAAAAAAAAAAGGTCTTAATGAGGATGTTTTTAAACAATGCAATATATAGTGAACCTAGCAGGAATTATAACTCTTCAGAATTCAGACTTCTGTAAATAACTTGCAATATATTACCTTGATATCATTGTCTAGGTTGTGCCAGCCATAAAAAATTAATCAATTATGTATAAAGTTGTTTTATGCAACTTCTGTTTAAATCCCTTTTTTTTGCTTGAAATTAAATATTGTGAGAAGCTAGTAGATTTTATTTATTTTAAAGACAACTTTGACAGGATTTTTTGAGATTTTTATTGAAAGCACCAACAAGCTAAGGCTATCAAGGTAACATATATATTGCAAGCTTTGTCGTAAAATTAGATATAATACTGTTCTCAGGTCTAATTGGATTCACTTTGAAGTGCGCTATTAAAACTGCTTTATGTATACAATTTAGTTTTGAAATCAATTCTTTTGTTTCTAACTATTATACTATAATAAGATGAGGTACTGCAAGTTTCATGTAAAGACATGCAGAAGATATCCAACTAATCCTTAAAACTTGCTGGGTGTTAGCACAGCAAAAACAACAATTTCTGGAGGATGCCCTTCTAATATATATATCATTATATGTTAGTTACTGTAACACACTGATACTGTTCATTTTCGATACAAAATACAGTTGTTGTTTTTAAAAAGAATTGAATTGAATGTGGTTTAAAATTCAAACTTTCGTAAACATCCGTGTTGAGGTTATTCTTCACATTTCTCTCAATTATTCAAAGGATGTAGTACGCTCCAGGGAACTGGAGCACTGCACTCTTGAAGAAATGACTCATAATCTTAAGTGTCAAGGTGTGACTGAGGTAACGCACATCAGTACGATGCGGAGTGGCAAACTCACTCATACAAATACTTTAACTGTCAACTCTTTGGTCACCATAGAATTGAATGTTGTTTAACGGATCATCAACACAGTATAGGTTATTTAGAGCCGCCCCAGAGAGAGTGGAAGGATACATAGGAATCCGGGAACCTGCCCTACTCTTATTATCGAATAGATTCTTATGGTTCTTTAACGTGCTCGGAGGATAGACCGATACAAGGGACCGCCCTGTTTACGTCCCCATTCGACGGACGAACCTAGAACTGTATTAATCCATGCTCAAGGATTGAACTTACGCCCAAAAAAAATTAAACCTGGAATTGATTGAATAGCCCCTAATTTCTTAAAGAGACAACATGGCGGAATATATGCATTGGTCCAATATAAATGCAACGGAGTCGATGAGCCCATTCTCCTTAGGAATTAGGGCTCGACCTCGCACTTCATTCAACGATAGAATCTGTCTAGTTCATCAATTAACCGTTAGTACAGACTTATACGTCTGAAATGCTGGAGGTCGTGGGCTCGATCTCCGACCGGGTCACACCCTATACTTAACTAGTAGCTCGATTGCTTGACTCTGATGCTATAAGTGTTATGCTATGACTGGTCGGTCCGATGTCAGTTTAATGTGACTGGATAAGTCATGGCATGTGTCTACGGCGCGATCCACTTCCATATATATGTACTATTTATACACACTGCATGTACCTAGGGTATTTGAGCATATTTGGTCCATTTTACTAATACACAGGGTTTTCAGTATACATTCTTACATAATGAAAATAATATTCTCAATAAGAAAACATTTCTGCTTTATCATTTTACATCAGTATATGTAACATCTCGTTGTGATATAATCACAATACATTAGAAATAAATCATTTGACAACTAACATCATTAACTCTCAAATCTCAGAGCTTATCTTAATCAGACGAACTCACTCAGTAATTCTGGTCGGTAACAGCTGGTTCATCAACAATATCATGTATATGGATTAATATGGTTAAATCGAAATGCTTGCCAGTCTCGAAGAATAGATTTTCTACACCCAAACACACTCTGTACAATTTGAATAATTGCCATTCCGTCGAAATTGATGATTTCCTTCGATACTCCTTAACACCGATACTGGTGGATTTTTCCCCTCATATTTTCCATGATATCGGCCTTTTTGTTTGCAACAATTTTCCCATCATCACGAAACTAACTCAATCGTACCTGCAGATGCATTCTCAAAAGTCATAACTCTTTCCAGATGCGTATTTTTTAATTAGTGTATGGTTATTAGCCCTAAATACATCTCTTCCTCATTACTTAGGCTATCTTTTGATTTGCATTTCACAGAATCTTACTATGTGTCATCGTCTTTATTTAGTAAGACATCAACAAACTCTTAGTGAGCTCCTCCTGTCCTTCATGTACTATTAAACGTTCAGTAAAATATATTTAAACCGAGGACATTCATGAGGGTACCGACCCCCTTTTCGTACGCCGGATTCCGACCCATATTAGCCAGTATTCCGTACGCCGGGTTGTGGTACGCCGTACGCCGACATCACAGTTTTTCATACGCGTACGCCGTATTTTTCTCAAAAAATATTTTTTTCCATCCAAAAAATGCTAATTTATGTCTCAGATTGCTGGAAATGCCATTTCAGAGCACCTAGGTTTCAAAATTTTCCGGGGGTCATGCCCCGGACCCCACTAGAGAGCTCGGGCCCTGTCATCACAAAACATGTCACATCTACCAATGTTTAAGATTAATTTCTTTAATCGCAAACATCTTAGTAACATGCTGTTACGTCTCTGCTCTGTCATCACAAAACATGTCACATCTACCAATGTTATGCATTAATTTCTTTAATCGCAAGCATTTTAGTAACATACTGTTACCTTTCTGATTTTAATGAAATTGTTCAAACAGCAACTTTATTCTAATGTCTACAGTTTACACTTCATAAACTTCACCGGTGCTCTGGTAAAATACTCCTAGGTAAATAGTCATATGAGGAGAAATACTAGTAGTTTGTTATGACTACTTCTTAATTATTTAGAATACATTGTAGTTAAAATAAACAACCTTACAAGATAACATAAAACTAAACGTTTACTAAAATAACACATTGCAGCAGTAAGATATATTATACAGCAAACATTTTGTTCAATTTTCTTTTTTTTTAATAAGTTAATTAAAGCTTTTAAAGTTAGAGAAAAAGTTGATTTAAAAACAAAAACAATTGTATAATACATTTTGAATATTATAGGTTAAAATAAGTATTAAATTGCTAAAACTATATAAGAATATACTCACAAGTATTGACCTATGTTATGTTGTCTTCCTATAAGCTCCATACCAATCTTTACAAAAATGGCGACCATCTTGATGCCTTGGTTAGCCCTCATTTTTGCCAATTTATGCTGATTGTTGATAAACTTCTGACCAAGACGAACATTTTGATATATAATATGTTTTGTTCTATTTTTGTTACCACCTACCCCTTAAAATAATCATCGATTTTGGCCATGGTCACACTACTATTCAGGCAACATGTACATTTTTTTGTACTACACTTTATTTTGTTAGAAAAAGACATTAATTAAGTTATGGTATGATCAAGATATATCCAATTTGTTTATTTCGTTAATTAGCATTGAGCACATGGTGGCCTATATAACTTCGAACATTAAAAGTAGATATAAAAATCGAACAGGAAAAGTAACATTGTAGAACGACAGTCAACCCCAAACACACACACAGAAACAAAGAACAACTTTAAAGATGAATAAAAGGCAAAATATGCCATCACAAGCACAAAAGGGTTGACAATAGGGCTACCGCCTTGGAACGGTCAGTGGCCAAAAAAGTGGGTTAAACCAGGCTCTAGGGTGCACCAAACTTCAATCTTACCCTATTGTCATCCCAATAAACGGGACAATGTAAATATAGATATTCCCGACAGGTATATTCTCTAACAAGCACGGCAGCATTAATAGGCAATATAAGTAAAACACATACATGATCATGTATTATATAATATAAAAAAGCATAGAAAGCCACAAAGTAAGTACTCAATGACTTGGCAGAAGCCAGAGCAACAAGAGAAAGACAAACATCAAACGCGACCGTCTTATAAGGTTACAGATAGACGTCATCGCATGGTCCACAATCTGTCCGGTCAAAGAGGAAAGCATAGTGGCGACCTGTAAATGGGCCCACCACTAAACACGCAGTGCGTTGCAAAATGATAGGGTCATAAACTCTTTTGATAAACGTTTTAACACGTTTAATACAGACTGTATGAAAGTGATTATGACCAATGATCTTACGAAGTTCGTAAATCACATCACCATAGAAGTCAGGTTGTGATAGTCCTTGTCGCAGAAGAGTTCTTAAATTACTTTTATATTTTAAAAGTAGATCTGGATTACGATAATACAATTTTGCAAAGAGTTTTAAAAGTTTATGGTAACGGTAGCCCTGCTGGAGTAGTTATTTAGATATACACAGATTACGAATATTAAAGTCCTCAACTCGACTACAAGCTCTAGAAAAGCGAATAAGTTGAGAAACATAGACCCATAAGAAGTAGCCCGAAGAACATCCCCATCTAAGTGAGAATAATTAACAATATCAAACCCTGATCTATTTTTAAAATATATATATTTTTTAAGAACCCTTCTACGACAAGGACTCTCATGAACTGACTTCGATGGTGACGTGATGCGTCGGAAGTATCGGATGAAAGACTCGACATGAAATCTCTTTCATAGCAATACAATAACAAATCTGCGACAAGAGGTGCGCAGTTCGTACACACAGGGATACCAACAATTTGTCTATAAACGGTTGTTCCATACCTGACGAACATATTATCTAGTAGGAAATGAGTGCTTCACAAACATCTTGGCAAGTCCACATATTGTAATTGTCTAAAATGCCGTTAGTAAAAAACGCTTTAAGCCATCTTTGGGATGGTTAAAATTGTGTACTGTTGATTTTATGAATATTGAGTTCTGCTCAACCCGGGGCTAGAGGGCGTGAGCGGTAGCCAGCATATTTCACTACTGCTCATGAACAGTCTCAATCAAACCGAGACTGCAATATTTCGTATGTGTCGTGCTCGGCCGTTTCCAAAGGTCCATTATCATACTTTTTTTTAATATTGTTACAGGCCAAACATGTAGTTTTGTTCTCTGGCGAAGTTTTTTTTGAATAAGAGCAATAAGCTTGTCTTTGATAAGGTGATGCGGTAAGGTTGTATATAGTGTAGAGAAGTCATAAGTACTTATACACTACACAACCTTTATAATCGGTCACCTAGGTTTTTTGAAAATAACACGAATATTAAAAACTGGAAATCACCGAAACACATACCAATATTTTATTAAGTTTATCAACAAGGTTTTAGTCCAATCAAGGCAGATTAAGTTTTATAAATCACTAGCGATATTTGTTAAAATTTCAAAAGAAACTATGAATTATTAAAAAATATATAATTCTTCGAAAAGTGACCGATTATAAAAGTTGAGTAGTGTAGATGAAACTTGAAATTTACTGCAAATTTATCAAGGACGTCTGAATTGTAGACCAAAATAAATTAATCCCAGAGTTTTCATAAGTTTAAGCATATTATTGTTTAACGTGATCTTTAACGGCAGTAAGACAAGAAGTTAAAAACTTGGAGATGTTTGTGGTGGTACAGGCACTAGAATTCTAAATAAAACGAGCTTTATACGGATTTTTATGTAATTAGGGGAATCCAGTACATAGTTGGTAGTTTGTTTTGCTTTTTGTCTACCCTAACCTTGAAAGTAATGCACCGAGTGAATATGTGTGACAATAACGTCATCCTCAGTAGACTGAACTGGAGTATACGAATTAGTGCTACAGAGTATTAATCCCTTCGAATATATTTATATTTTAATACTGAATGATACTGGCTTACATCGAAAGTAGAAAAGGAAATTTTGGCCGGATCAGCAGCTCATAATTACGGCAATTGTTCCTTATGCATACATCATATTTTTGAGAGGTATCATTGTTTACGAATGATCATTTATGCTACACATTACAGTGGCGTTGGAATGGTTTAGAAACACGGGAGGAAGGTTGGGCCCAAATGAACATTTAATTTTTTTTTATAAGATTTCACACCCCCGCCCCCACCCACCAACACCACCTTCGTTTTGCTTGTCACATATGTTAAGGCAAACAATAATTTGGTTTGTCAATTGATTAGTGTTATGCTTTGCCGGCCACAAGCACTTGTGTTGGGTCAAAACATAAACTGGAACAATATGTGGTGGGAAGTGGGGGAAAACATACACCAGGCCCACCCTGTCAGATTATTGAGGTGTGCCTGTTGAGGAGTACATTCTTTAACATGAACAGTTGTTACCTTTAGCGGAAGAGGTGAGTATTAACTTTAGAGGAGGTTGTTACCTTTAGCGGGCGTTGGAATTGTTACCTTTAGCGGCGGTTGTTGCCTTTAGCGGAATTGTTACCTTTAGCGTTGTTACACATTTTCCTTTCTAGTTTCATCTGGGATTGGCAAATAGTATGAAAATGATTCTTCTTATGATTGCAACTTCTTATTTGTTGTTTCACGTTTCGTGTCTGACTGAGTGACATTTTGACAAACAAAAGTTCACTGTTTGTCTTAAAAGCCTAGCTGCCAGTAAGTTTGAAATATTTCTTTAGCACGTTGTTGAGAAACTTTGCGCGAACATTTGTAACAGTCTTTGTATTTTATCTTCTTTTTTTTGACAACTGTGCCTGTTTGCCCTGTTTACTCATATACTGTCAAGTTTTGGTAGTTTTTCAGATAGCCCCATTGTGTTATGATCATTCCTGAGAAATTATTTAATAACCTATGCTAGATATTTTTACATCACATAGAATGGCAATAGAGGAATCAAAATACCATAAAACGTTAAAATATGCCAATTTGGTATATAGCCCCTTTTTGCTTTATGCCCTCGATATGTGTGATATGTGATTAAAGGGACAGTCGGTAATCTGGAACGAAGTTGGGTGGTCGAGCTTATTAAATTCTTTAATGAATGTGCAAATACACTAAGTCGTAAATAATTTGATGATGTCCTATTTAATTAATATTTATGAAAAGAAATGTCTAGAAAAATAGCGGACTCCGTTTATTTTTGTTGCCCTTATCATAAATAATAATTTATCATCTGATCATTTCAGTCTATGAGAAGTTTTTTTAAATTTCTTCAATCGAATCAGCTGTAGAGATGGATATTTTAATTTCATTTTAATTAATATAAATGATTCATCAACATCTAATTATATTGTCGTCAACGTTTCAATCAGTACTATTAATTGAACAGAAAATAACAGGTGGGTCCTTCACCAAAAATCTGACATTTATCGAACTAAAGCTGACATTGAATTTATGAACCTTTATCATTTATATTCTGCAATCTAAAATCAATTCTGCTGTTTTAAATTGTACTTGTTATTGACAGCAAACCTATAATTTTCATAAATATTAATTAAATAGGACGGAACATTAATGAATTAAGTACAGAAATTTTAAATTGTGGCACCCATGGAATCCAGTTGTCTCCAGACACTACAGAAATATTCCTGTTACTTTTTGTCGACGACGTCGCTTTAATTTCTGACACAATACGTGGTTTGCAAAAACAACTTGATGTACTATATGATTATTGTTCGACATGGAAGTTGAAGGTTAATGTAAAGAAA
This sequence comes from Cyrtodaria siliqua, assembly GCA_037043455.1. Lineage (NCBI taxonomy): Eukaryota > Metazoa > Mollusca > Bivalvia > Adapedonta > Hiatellidae > Cyrtodaria > Cyrtodaria siliqua. The sequence goes on along the minus strand of JAWPHD010002917.1, from coordinate 199,970 downwards.
ACAAAAATTGTTGTTTTTAAAAATGGTGGGCAACTGGCAAGAGCTGAAAAATGGTATTATGACGGTAAACAGATTGACACTGTAAATGGATTTAGCTATGTTGGATTACATTTTTCGTGCCGATTGTCTATGTTTCGAATGGCGGAAAATCTCGCGATAAAAGCAAAACGAGTTTTAATTTCTTTATTGTCTTCGTTACGAAGTTTATCAGCATGTGTATTTTAAATTGTTTGAAACAAAAATAAGACCAATACTATTATATGGTGCAGAGATATGGGGACATGATTATATAGAATCAATTGAACGAGTGCATATTTATGCATTCAAACGATTTATGTCAGCTTCGCTAAAAGCATGTAATGCTGTAGTTGTAGGTGATTGTGAAAGGTATCCTATGTATATGACAGCGCACAAAAAGATCATCAAGCATTGGATTAAAATATTAGACATGCCATATGACAGATATGTAAAAAAATGTTATAATATGCTTAGAAACTTAGATAGATATGGTTATAACAATTGGATTACAAAGCTGAAAATGAATCTATATTCAAATGGTTTTGGATATATTTGGGAGAGGCAAAGTGTGGAAAATGAACAGTTGTTTATAAGCCGATATGAAACAAGACTAAAAGATCAATACTTACAAAAGTGGTCTCAGATGGTACAAGGCAATAAAAAACTGTTTTATTATAACCATTTTAAGAATGATTTTAAATTCGAAAACTATCTAAATGTTCTAACATACATAAAGTTTAGAGCTGCGTATGTGTCTTTACGTACATCATCACATTGTTTATTTATTGAAAAAGGAAGGCATATGAAATTGCCTAGAGAGCAGCGTATTTGTATATATTTTAAAGATGATATTTAAACCGAATACCATTTTCTTTTGCGATGTTCATTGTATAATGACTTAAGAGTATTGTATTTGCAAAGGAAATATTATGAACAACGTAATATACACAAATTTATTTACTTATGTCTTCAACAAAAAGAAATTTATTAATTATTAATTTAGCGATGTTTATATATTATGCATTTGAGAAAAGAAAACATATTTTTGATGTCCGTTAACCAAATCATGTGTTATATTGTATTATATGTTTATATGTGTATGGGCCGGTGGCCATTATCACTAATAAAGAATTGAATTGAATTGATGTCCAACTGAATGTATTTACACATGTAAAATTGACTTAGAGATCTGTGGTTCTAATTCAGTTATACTCGGCCACACAACTTGTTCCAGACTGCATACAGTCCATTAAAGTTATAGCGCTCAAATAAAAGAAAATATTCAAGAGAATAGTTTGTGTATTCCGGGCCAGATATCTATAATGCTAACCACTTTATTGTAAAATGCGCTATAACATGAAATGCATTTTTCTTATCTTTCTTAAGATATGTCATATTTTCAAGAATTAACATGTAATATATATTTGCACCTAGTCTGGTACCCCAACTGCTTTTTTGGAAGCGCACCATAAACGTTCCAAGTTAGGCAGGATACGACCTATATTGTAGCACGTGTTAACTACTAGAGAAGCAGCAAACATGTATGTTCTATAAAAAGAGTCTTAGTAAGGATCGCTAAAGCGTTGCCTTCAAAGTTTTTTTAACATTCCTTCTGTAAAGCCAATAGGTAACACAATAAGGTGGTAACGGCGTTCCATAGTTTATGGCATGCCACGGTGGTTTTAATACACTAATTCCGATATCGCAAATTGCATTTCCGATATCAAAATCTTAAATCTCTGAAATCTGAATTAAGAAATTATATTTCAAGTATATTTCGGGAATTATATTTCAATTATATTTCGGGAATTATATTTAAAGTATATTTCAATTATATTACTGATACCGGACATGCACATATTTCGAGAATTATATTTACAGCATATTTCAGTTATATTACTGATACCGGAAATGCACCTATCCAAAATGAGGATTACTTAATTCCGATGTCGGAAATTGTATATTGACACTGTCCATTTCGGGGAATATAGGAAATTATTTCTGATAAATTATTTAAATTATTTAAAAATCCGTGCATGAATGTCATAGTTATTTGCCTGACACGAAATAGGGACACGAAAGCACTTCTTTTTTTACCTTTGACCTCTTTGTGTGACCTTGAACTTGTAGCCACGGACCTGGATTCTGTGTGCGACACGCCGTCTTGTTGTGGTGAGCACTTGTGCGAAGTTATTTAAAATTCCGTTCATGAATATCAGAGTCATTTATCGGACACGATGGTACGGACGAACGGACGGACAGTGCGACTACTATATGCCACCCTTCGGCGGCATAAAAAAACACTAAAATTACTTTCAGGGAGTACATAGATCAAAACGTTCAACATATTTGATAGTATTGCCGAGAGCAATAGTTCACATGATCCTTCCATCACCTAGACTACACATGCGCATTATGGAAAAATACGACGACCAAATTAAATTGTTTACAATTATTATTTTTACGGCGTAGATGCGTTAATAACGTCATGATTATTGTGAGATCTTATGACAATTTAGTTGATGCCAATATTAGTACACCATGATTAGTTTCCGATACATTTGGAAAAAAATGTCATAAACTCCACTCAGAATATGCTGTTTAATCAAATTATAATGAGTGTGATTGTAAATTTTGAATGCGTTGCCATGCTAACCACCAACTTGAAATATATTATTTTTATATAATGAACAAAATTTATACAAACACAAATGGAGCTTTAATCAAAATGGAAAATATACATTCACCGTTTTGTTTCTATTGGCACTTAAGGTAGTATTTGCCTGGGTAAAATGTAAAAAAATAAAAAATAAAAAACCTAAATATTAAGCACAAACAGGAACAAAAAACGATTGTCAAGGAGTTTTTGCTCAGTATCCAACTCAAGCAGTTTAATATTATTTCAAGAGGTTTTGTATTAGCGACAGGTATGCCAAGGGCTATCATTTGACATATTTCATTTATTTTTAAATAAATGTGTTTGTGAAATAATTATTTCCATCGAATATTAAACAAGATTCCCAAGAGACGAAGGAAATGTTCATCACTTTTTGGAGAGAGACGAAAGATAGTTTGTTGGTTTGTTTGTTCCAAGGCGTAGCCCTATTGTCAACCCTTTTTGTGTTTGTGACGTCATATGGCTTTATTATTACTATTACCATTCTTATTTGCCATTTTGCGTGTTTTGGGGTTAACTGTGTTCTGTGAAAGCTGCATTTCCTGTTATATATTTATTTGAATTGTGTTTATCTGCATTTTCCAGTACATTTTATGCTTTATAATGACGGTCAATTATGTAGTGGATGGAGACCAATCATTTATTTTCTAAATGGAGACCAATCATTTATTTTCTAAATAGAATCATTAGTCAGAACTGTATCACAATGCTTTCCACAAAAATTAACAATTTCTAATTGAGAGGCAATGGGTTTCAGACGCAGTATCTTTATCCTATCGACCACGGAGGCGCATGACCGCTCTGTGGTCATCACGCTCTGTGGTCATCAGATACACTGTCAAGTGTACTATCGCTTTTTAGGGTTTCCTTTTTCGTGAATAAATAGTAAATATACGAAACAAAATCTTAATGTAGAATACATCATCGGACTAATTCCAACAGAAAATGTTTTAAAACTTTTAAAACTGTATATAAATAGATGATCAAAAGCGCAAGTTAGACAAAATCCCTTCAGTATAAACACATTAAAATGTCAATTGAAATTCGGATAAATCGTATTATCCGGATACTTTTTTCACCAGAAATTGATGTAATTCGTACTCGACCCATATACATAATGATCCTGATTTATGCCTACATTTCCGTATCGTGCCTTGACGATATTACTACATTGTCTTAGGTATAGACTATATTATTAGCAAAATAAAAGGTTTTCATGAAAAACGCGTTTCGTTACCAGTTTCGTACCATGTTTCTTATGTCGCTCGTATTTAAATGTCGACGTAATATGCAGAACCATCAACATAATTAATATCATGCCATGCCATTCTAGTGTTACAGACGATATATTTTCTGTGACGAATTATACCAGATACATATTTTGGCATGTGTATGTTTTACTTATACATCCCTTATGTTACATACTAATCAATATAAGTGGTATGTTATTGATGTAATAATGTTCCTAATAATACCTTTTAGGTTTTTACCTCGTCCTAACTTACAAAATGTTGACGTTAACAATTCTCAATTGGCCATTTTATCGATGAAAAAAAATCCCAGTTTTGTCGTTTTTACGATAGAAATTTTATATACCCTGGTCCAAAACTTTTTTTACCGAGTATATATTGGAGGCGTAAATATTAATCAATTTTTGATAAATTCTATTTTGCATGGTGATTCTCAACACATCAGCTAGGGTATGCATGGAGGCAATTTGAATTGTTTAAGGAATACCTCAGTTACTTGAGTAGTACTCATATACCGGAAGATCTCAAATATTTGAGTGGAACGGAAGATACCTGAGTAGAACCATCGTTCTTCCGCAAGTAACTGGCAATCTCTCTCGCATATACAATCTTGTGGCAGTAGCAGGACTCCAACCCACGCGATCTTATAGCAGATAAATGCAGTAATTTGATTGATTTTATTTGAATTGAGTTTAACGGCCCTCCAACAGCTTATGGAGCCGTCTCCCAGAGAGAGGGAGAAAGGTTACAGAAGAATCCGGGATCTCTCCCTACTCTTATATCGAAGCGATCATTCTGGTTCTTTTACGTGCTCTGGGGATAGACATATACACGGGACCGCCCGGTTAACGCATCCGACGGACATGGACGGACGATTCTGTGGAACTTATACTTTTAATTGCAGAGTAATATCACCTATGAGTCACATCGCGTACTATTATGAGTGATATCACCTTCTATAATAGTGATATCACCTGCTGTAATGAGTCATGTCACTGATTAGAATGAGTGATATCGCCTATTATAGGCAGTCATATCTCATATAAGAGTGAATGTTATCTACGATTTTAGTGAGTGATATCTCCTGTATAATGAGTGATAACTACCTATTATTATTATGAGTGACATTAACTATTATAATGAGTTTGATCTCATATTAGAATGAGTGACACCATATTGGAATGTGTGAAACTACCTATTATAACAAGTGATATCTCTTACTAGAATAAGTAATATATTATACTGAGTGATATGCGTGGTATCTCTATTAGAAGAAGCAATATAACCGATTGGACTGAGTGATAGTGAGGCCAGCGGGGCCTGGTTCCCCAGATCCCTTAAAGTAATGGCCACTGCTCCGCAGATCCCCAAAAGTATTTTCCAAAGTTCCTAAAAGTATTTTTTCCCTGTTCCATAGACCCCTAAAAGTATTTACATTGTTCCCTAGATTCCCGGTGTTAATCACAGTTCCCTAAAAGTATCCAATATTGTTCGCTTGATATCTCTTATAAATGTAAAACACATACTGTAGTCTTCTCTGGACTGATTTTACCTTTTACACACCATAATTAAAAACACCAGCGTTTTGTAGTTTTTTTTGTATATAGCCCCAGTAAAAGGTACAATTATAAAGTTCAGATTCCTCGTATTTGACGTATTTGGCTTCATTTTTTAAAACAAAAAAGAACAACAAAAGATGAAAAAGATGAAAAGGATGATCAAACAAGAGTTTCATGACCTTGAAACACTCTCCTGAAGATCTGAACAGCTACACTTTGGACAATTATCATAACATTTTATATGTTTGTCATTATTTGAACGGGTTGTGTTTGTTAATCATTAAACAATACACGTTTTTTCAAAGAAAATATATCTTATTTTCAATATTTCTCACACGAAAATCATTTTTGTAACAAGAATAACATTACTGTAAAGTTTCATGAAAATCCTTCAAGTAGTGTCAGAGGAGTAGTTGTCACAAGTCTGTTTTACATATGTAACCTGTGATATACATGTTGCTATGTATGAACTAAAATACCCGCGTGAACAAATTTACAATGCATGTGGCCCCTATGCTGCGAAATTTATGTCAAATCTGGAACGCAGTACACCTCGGCCTGTCGCCATGTGTGGTTGGATGGCGGTGCTTTTGATCTTGTCTTATGGAAATAGAGCATGTTCTATTTCTAGAAGACATCTTTCAGGCCATAAATTGTGTCTTAAGCCCCTGTACACAGGATGCAATTTGTCTCACAAGACATATCTTATAAGATAAATCTTACCGTGTGTACGGGCTTTATAGCGTTTTTAGTTGATTATATTATTGATAAAGATTTCAAAATCATTGCAATATGGATTGGATTTTTCGTATATTTGTAACTCACGTGCCAAAGTGGTAGTTACATTTTACTGACTATATACTCCAATAATGTCATTTTCTTATGCAGATTATTAGCAAGAGAAATATTTAATGTGTCGTATATATGAAAATAAATCCCGTTTCTATACGTTGGATTCTGGGTTGGTACCAGATTATATTTTACTTATTTTATAGACGACTGGACGTTGGGTTGGTACCAAGATATATTCAAATCAGCCCTTAATCATATTAAAGTTTGTTTAATGTTTGGCTTGACGCTGGGTTGGTACCAGACTATATTAAGTCAGCCATGTTATCAAATTACATTTAATTTTCTCTTCTTTCTGGTTATTTCTTTTCTTAAAAGTAACCTATACTAAATAGGCAGACTGACGCCGGGTTGGTACCAGACTATAGTAAGTCAGTCTTTAATCACATTAACCACATTAAAGCTACGTTATATTTGCCTGGACGCTGGGTTGCTACCAGACTATATTGAGTCAGCCTTTTAATCACATTAAAGTAAATTGCCTCTTCTGTATTGTTATTATTTATTTTCTTAAGAATAACCTATATTAAATAGAAAGACTGACGCTGGGTTGGTACCCGGCTATATTGTCAGCCGTTTAAATGTCTATCCCCATTATCAACATAATGTTTGCAATCGTAGCGTTATTTTGGAAGTACATATATTACTGTCAATCGGGGTTAGTACCCGTTTTTCCGGGGTTAGTACCCGTTTATTATAGCTATTCACGGGGTTAGTACCCGTTTTCATTAAACAGAATAGCTTCTAACAGTATCTCTTTGTACTTAAAAAATACGTACTTAAACTGGTTTTTACCAGACTGTTCCAAACGAATTATTAAAAAAGAATAAACATTAGGTCAATGAACATTATTTGATAACCATTTTTACTTGTATTTACCAAAAAACAAAAGAGTGCCTAAATACTTTAGGAACCAACAGTCAGAATGAAAACATGGAGTTATACACAAGAATAAACATGCATGGATAAAAAGTAACCTCAGTATAAAACAATAATAATAGACCTACTCATGTGTACTGGCCAGTCTATGCGTAGTCTGAAGTCTTTTACCGCGAGTTGCAACAAGTCATAAGACTTAATTAATAAGTGTTAAGTGATAAGTAATAAGTGTTAAGTGTTAAGTAATAAATGTTAAGTGCTAAGTCCAAATGTCCCTCCATGTCTTCCGTAGAAAATATATGTTTCTGTGATTACTTTTAACTTGTGTCTGCAAATAATCAGGGTTTGTTGACTCTTGACATTTAAAACAGTTTGGTCGAAGTTTGTATTCAATGGCTAGTATCCAACGTTGCTTTGGAATTTTAGCTACAGTGGTGGAACAAAGAACTTAACTATATAAAATTATCATGCAATTTATGTCTGCTGTATAACTTTGAACCAGATAATAATCCCATCTTTCTTTTGAACTATTTAAAGGAATTTAAATGATGTGTTTTTGCTTTACTTACCGAAAGCTAACAGAGTTTATGGGATGGCGAGTTGTCCGTCCGTCATCTGTTGTCTGCTAACTTTTGCCTTGTGAACTTGATTCATTATTATTCGGGTTTTTACTAAACTTTGCCAGGATCTTTATAATATCAATGAAAGCTTGAACAAGTTCGAAAACCATGCAGATTGGATTAGTAAAACCGGAGTTATGGCCCTTATTTTGCTGAAAATGACATATTCTGTATTGTGAACACTAGCACTTTCATTTTGTATTTGATCTTTACCAAACTTTGCCAGATTGTTGATATTAATGAAAGCTCAAACAGGTTCGACAACAAGCTATATAATACCAGGAACACCAGAGTTGTCGCCACTTGAATTATTGTAAACACTGGTCAAACTTGAGTTTCAACATTCAACAGGACATGATATAAACAACTATCAGGTACCTATTTTAAGGTCATAATTGCGGGCATGTTAGGGGCTATTTTTGTATGAAGGTCAATATCAGTCATATTCGGGAGTATCATTTAAAACAGCGATCCGTTAATGCCATATGGATTGGATATTTCGTACGATCATAAAGCGATTCAAAAAGTTGTGATCCTAAAGCGATCTATTAAAATGTATATATTGTTACATAATAGCGATCTATTCTGAAAATTATTGGATTTTAACTCGGCCATTAGCAGTTTTATATTGTTATGCGATCCTAAAGCGATCCTAGAGCATGCGATACTAAGACATATATTCTATGAAACATTGGATCGCTTTTGGATCTTGATCTATACACGATCCATTAAAAGTTGTATAAGGAGTGCGATCCATTTAAAACCACTCATGGATAGGGATGTATTTCCTATTTAATCTGGACGCGATCCAATAGCGATTTTGATGCGGTTTGCAATTGTTAATTGAAATTCCATATTACTTAGGAAATTAATGCTGCTTCTTGTTTTTAACTGATTTTGTCATGAATATTAAATAGAGATCCATTAGCTCATTTGCATGTGAAATTGGACCGCTTCTAAATCGCTTTAAAATCACGATCTTGAAGCGGTTTATTAGTGTGTTTTTTCTTTGGGATCTCATCTCAGAAACAGTTTACTGAAATGTTAATCGAATGATTACAAATATATGAAAGGGAAACAAGTCTCTTTTACAGGGGAACAATTTCTGAATGCCAAACACGAAACTCAGCGTGCATTTCTCCACAAACCGTATCGATGTTTTAAAGGATATACGAATGGCATTGATGACAAAACTACAGTTTATTTCCACTTTCATATTTAGTCAGAAAGTGTTAATTTTACATAACATTTGAATTATGTTCTTCGTTATTTTACCATATATTTTAATTCAATAATTATGCATTGATCTCAACAATAAGTTGTTAAACACTTTATTTTGAACTCTGTCAGAAAAAGAAGTTTGGAATATATAACCTGATCGGGTTTAAAACATCACGTTCATATAGGCTTCCGTATATATCTCTGTAATGGGTTTCAAAAAAAGTTATCTGATAGGTCACGTACTATGTCTTTCGATGATGTAGGAAACATACATAGAGCTTATTAAATCAACAAATTGAATTGAAATAAAGCTCTGTCACATATATTACAATTAATTTATTTTACCTTATTTAAGGGCCACTAATCCTTTTGGAAACATGAAATACTCAGAACTGTATTTATCCATGCTTAAGGGATGAACTTACGCCCAAAACTTTTAAACCTGGCCTTGATTGAATATAGCCCTTAATTTCTTAAAGAGACAACGTGGCGGAATATGGATGTGTTTCACACATTGGTCCAATATAATTCCAATGGAGTCGATGAGTCCATACTCCTTAGGAATTAGGGCTGGATCTGGCTTGATTTAAACCGCGACCCGCGCTTCATTCAGCGATTGAATCTAGTCATTTATATGGTATCTAGTTCATCGATTAACCATTATACATACTTACTCGTCTGGCGTTTCTGTCAATCAAGGTCCAGCGGGGGTGACTTTGGCTCACATGCTGGAGATCGCGGACTCGATCCCCTACCGGGTCACACCAAATACTTAACTAGTAGCTTTATTTCTTGACGCTTATGAAAGAAGGGTTATGCTAGGACTGGTCGGTCCGATGTCAGTTTAATATGACAGGTGTGTCTACGGCGTGATCCACTGCCATATATATATATTAACTATTTATTCACGCTTCATGTACCTTAGACCGTGAGCCATACACTTTTTTGTTACCATCTCAAGGGACAAATTCTTACTAGTACCATGTTATTGATTACCTTGTAGAGAAACAAAAAATCCATGATAGCAGTGTGTACAGGGTAGCTGATTCCTGTTATTAGAGTTATCTCCCCCTTTTAAGCAAAACTCTTGTTTCTTTAAAAAATCGTTTTCGCTGAAACTAGAAGAGCTACAGGTCTAATATTTTGCATGTATTATACATTTAGGGTCCCCTACTAAGTAATTGTTAAATGGTGACCCCAGGGTCAAATATGGCCCAGCCCCGGGGGTAAACATTTTTCATAGAGTTATATAGGAAATCTTTAAAAATAATTAATTTTCTCTAAAACTGTAAGAGCTAGAGATCCCATATTATGCATGAAGCATAAGTTTATGGTCCACTAGCAAGTTTGTTAACATGTTGATCCTGGGTTCATATCTGGCTCCGCCCCAGGGCTCATATATTTACATAGATTCATATAGAAACATCTTTAAAATCTCTTCTTTAAACTATTTTGCATATTGTATAAGATACGGTTCTCTACCAATTTTGTTCAAATCGTGACTCTATGTCCAACTATGGCCCGTTTCTGGGGTCAAAGTTTGACAAAGAGTTTTATAGGGAAGTCCATAAAAAGATTCTTTTTCTGACACTACAAGAGCTAGAGGTCTAATACGATGCATGCAGCATAAGAGTATCGATCTCTACCAATTTATTTTGTTCAAATGGTGATCTTATGGTCAAATTTCGCCCAGTCCCGGGGGTCACATATTTACATAGAGTTATGTAGGAACGTCTATAAACATATTCTTCTCTGAAACTACAAGAGCTTGAGGTCTAATAAGCTACATGTAGCTTAAGATTATTGTCCTGTACCAAATAATTGAAATGGTGTCCCATGAATCAAGCCTAGAATCAAATTTGACCCTGTCCCAGGGGTCACACTATAATATTGAATTATATAGGAAAACATATTCAAACAGCTTCTCTGATACGTCAAAAGCTGAATAATAGTTCGCATGTACCATAAGCTTATGATCCTCTACCTAGTTTGTTCAAAAAGCGACAATGGGGTCAAATATACAGTTTTACAGATTTATATAAAGAATGTGTTGTTGTTTCTTAGAACATGAGAGCACTTTGAGGCAAGGCGAGTGGGTTTATTGTTTATGGCTTGAAGTTGTACACTTTTCATAAAATCACTTCAAAAGTTTTAAGCGAACTGAAATATATAGAGAATGTGACTTTTGATAAGGTATTCCATTATGAAGACTTAACCATGTTTACAAACCGCATATAGAATAAATCCATGAGCTAAAATCACAAAGTAGACCACTGCATTTTCAACTAATTGCAAAAAAAAAGAAATAAAAAGAAAAGGCATTTTAAGGCTTAACTGTTGATTTTTAGGTGTTTGTCATACAATTATGACAAAATTACACTACAAAAACAGTTTATCAAAACTATATCCAGGTGTTCAGCTCATATAATAATGCATATGTGTCGCTTAAAAGTATATGTTTATTCATGGGTTCTTATAATACCCGTGATTGAATAAGTGTAAAATGAATTATCCATTTTTTGTTTTTTTCTGGCTGGTTAAAGCTTTTTATATTGTATCTATAGAGTTTTGATTCTCAAACGATGTAAGTTATGTATATACCTCGTGGTCAATAGGTTTAGAAACGATGTACATATGTTGTAAAATGTGGCTGTTGTTGGCGGGATGGCTACTTTAACTGCAGTAGCAGCTGTATGTCGCATATAGCTTTTAGAGTAAACATCAGTAAACTAACCGTGATCACTAAATGTAATCTATCTCGATGCATTGGGTACCGATTCTTATCTGGAAGCGTTTAAACAAATATTATTTTATATGTATGTTATTATTTCACATTAAGTTATATTATTTAAATGAGATAATATGTACTGAGTATTCTTAATTGTCCTTTTTTATCCCAAGGCATTAATTGCCAAGTTTATCACAACATCAATGAGCTGGGCATATATAAGGCTTGCAGGCATATTGCAACTCGACATACATGAACTTGATGCTAACTTGCTAGATAAGAGAGACCGCTGTAAACCCAGCTTCTTGGATATAACCTTAATGACGGATTAACATTTTAGTTGTATGTATTTTAATTCAGTCATCCTGCTTGAGCGCATACAGCCTGTTGATGCAGTGGATAGCAAGGGGGACTTTACATTCAGAGAACCCTGGTTCAAGCCTCACAGGAGCCAGTGAATTTTGTTGGTATGTTCTTGGGCAATACACTTTTACACTCGACCGTCGGATGGGGACGTAAACCAGGCGATCCCGTGTATCGCTTGTTTGTTTTACTCCCATCATGTTAAAGAAACATAGGTGTCTATTCGTCAGTAGGGCAGGTTCCAAAATGCCTATATACCACCCCCCACCACCACCACACACACACGCACACACACACATACACACTCCCTCTCTCTCTTCTTTGGCAATACAACTTCTTTTTTAAGTAATAGTCATTCCACTTGCACTTGCATGCGCGAAAGTAGGGTTGATGCTTACTATCCTAGGTTAATTCCATAATCTAAATCAAGTACGGAGAACATCACAACCTATGTTTAGATATATATTCTAAGCAGGTGATATTGTAACAACTGCACCAATACTAACAAATAGTTGCCATGGTAAGTAGTTAGTACAGTGATCTGGGTGATCTGGGTATCCACCTAAAGATATTTCTTCGTCGACGCCGTGTGGTTCCCGGGCAAGAATATGACCACTGCATATGCATAGGGATAAAATTTCGTCGAATTTATGTTAATTTTGTCATTTTTGTTCATTATTTTCATCATGAAACCTGTATTGTTTCAGGTGCTACTTCAGTGGTGGCAGTGATCGTGGCTCCAGCGAAAAATGTAGTGTTTACTAGAGAATTTGCAGCAACTCTGCAGTTCTGCAGGTAAGAAGGCACATTCTGCAATTTTTTTATCTAGATGTTAATGAAGAGTGAGCCGGATCGAATGTTCATTCCTGTTGGCGCCATATAACATGTTTGTTTTGGTGCGCCTTAAAAACCCAATTCAAATCAATTCATTTTCGCTGATTCTTTTTTCAATAACACAAAAATAGTTCGTACAAATGCATATACTACTATTTTTACATTTCATATGCAGAATTCTTCATTGTGGTGTATATGGGTGGGGGTAATTCAGGTGTAAAAATCCTTAAAATATGCATAAATTGTAATTAAAAAGTATTAAAATAGACAACTTTTAAGATTTTGCGTTGCAATATGCAATGTTTAATTCATGTATTTATGTGTATTACATAATCCAAATGTGTAATCATAATAAGTATTGCCATGACGCATACACCTAAAATAGACTTCTGTTAAAAAAGAACACGTTAAACCGCACATTTCCTTTTTCTAGAGTCGTTTGGACTGTGTGTCGTCTGTGCAATATATGTATATATCAGAACATGATAATACTATTTATGTTGCAGTTACTTAGAGGAAGGTTTATACTTCCAGTTTGGCATGTGTCTCAACTTATCAGGCTTACTGAACACATATGTGCAACGCCATGAACATTGCTTAGTACTTAATTTCATCAATCTATCATAACAATCCCTTATTCATATTATAATATTATTTAAATCATGTAAAATGGTTGTAAATTACTGATTCTTACAAGTTTACACATATAATGTAAACAATATTGACTAAACTAAATGCATAACAATGTGTCAATAGTGGGTGGGGTAAATTGACTTCTAATTTGAAGCAAAATAGAGATTTTAAAATGAATTCAGTGCTAAAAAAGAGCTTATTTACTCTTTATGTAACTTAATGAATTGTAAACTTAAGTGCATCTTTAAAAGGTACATCAATAATTATTCACACAAGCATGACATTCAAAAATGAACATCGAAAACGTATACTATGAAAACGCTACAATGATAACCCATTAATGTTCGATTTTTTTAAATGTAATCTATATACATTGCTCTTTTCAAAAAGTGATGGTAGAATTTGTCTCTTGAGTTGGTAACAAAATCGAAAATGTTGGGTCCTGGCTCAAAGCCTACTTAGCGTATTTTAGTATATTTTTAATACAGTATACATTCGTTAACAGCTGTTTCATAACTTGAGGATATCACGTATTCAAAATATCAAATATTCGAATACGTGATATTACGTATTCCGAAACGAATATGTGATATCACGTTTTCGAATACGTGTCGAATACGTGATATCTCAATTTGCTCATTGTAAATCAAATAACTGCTCCCTTAGCCCCCGCACCACAATCGGTCCGGGTCCATTCGACCTGGGTCACTGTTCATGTATGGCGTTTTTACGGCTTACTTTGAGTCAAAACTTTCCCAGGATTAACAAATACCTCAGGAAAGTCATAATTGTGGATTAATATAAGATAATTAATAGCATATTCAATATAAAATACATTGAAGCTGTCTCTGTCAGTTGGTTCTTTATCAAGTTAAGAGATCGGATCACATGACCAATATCTGCTATCAGATGGCTACAGCTGACATTATCATTGTTCCAGCAACGTTGTGATTGTAATAATATATGCTGGATATTTATATATATATATAGCTATACAGTAACGTAGTCTCAAGTACGACATGGTGAGGAACACATGGTTTCAATATTAAACAAATACAATAGCGACATCAGTGTAACAGAGTTTCAGCTTAGACCACTATGTACAATAAGTTATCAACAATGATTCGGCGTTTAAAGCGACAGTTATTGATAACTCTGGCACTTGCGGTAATTGGAGGGAGTTTGGCTTTGTACAGCTTTGGAGGTAAGATTGGCATGGATGTTTTATCGGATATAATTATTTTCATCGCAATTTCTTTCTTTTTTCGAATAAGGCAATTTCATTTAGCGTCAAATGCGTCTCTCTTTAGTTAATGTGCTGCAAGTATAGACACTATGCAATTAGCGATTTTATAGTGTGTTTTGGTAGACCAACATTCTTGCTTGCCAGTTGCCCAACGGTACCCTTTGTACGAATGGGAACAGTTGTAACTCTGAGATGTGAGTATGGAAGATCGAGTTAGAGCTCTATTAAATATAAATAACCTCTAACAGGACGAAACTATATGTCTTCATGGTCTTAGGCCAAAAGTGTTCTGCATACCCGGTTGGTACTTTGATGGATTACCATCAAGAAAAAAAATCCAGGTGCTGCATACATGCATATGTTTTTATAATTTATTTGGACGTTTAAATACATTGCCTTATTTAGGAGTTTGAAATACGCAATAAAAAATCAAGTTATACCATTAGCTAGGGACCAAAACCAAGGTTTTTGGACCCAATCTAGACACGCCGGACAAAAGCACCAAACTTTCAAAATTAATATGTGTTTTATATTTCTCGATATTTTTAAAAGGGTTCCCAAAGGTTCGTGTATCCCTAAATGTGGTTTTTCTCGGGTCAAATATTTGGAATTAACAAAACCTGCTGATTTCTGGAATAATTCAATAAAACATATTTTAAATGTTTATTCATTATTTTATTTACTCATTTAAGTCTAATGATATATTCCTATGAAATAATAAATACATAAAGGGATAATAATAATAGTTCAATAATTTTTTTATTTCTTTAGCATATCTCTTATTTTCTTTTACCATATTAGGTATAATGATATTTTATACATTTCATCTTATTTTTAAATTGTCCCCAAAGGTTCATGAATCCCAGATGTATTTCTTTTTTGGTCAAATTTTTGGATAAATAACTGATTTCTTGAATAATTCAATAAAAAATATATTTTAAATGCTTATTCATTATTTTATTTACCCATCTAAGTGTATTGATATATGTCAATGAAATAATAAATAAATGAAGGTATAAAAATGGTTCTTTTGACAAAAAATGAAGAAAAAAAGAGTACAAATAAAGTACTAAAACTACTGATTTCTGAAATAGTTCAATTCAAATAATATTTTTAGCTTATCGCTTATTTTTATTTACCATATTAGGTATAATGATATTTTATACATTTCGTCGTGTTTTTAAAAGGTTCATGAATCCCTAAATGTATTTTTTAGGGTAAAAAAGTAACTAAAAATGTTGATTTCTGTAATAAACATATATTTTAAATGCTTATTCATTATTTTAGGAAATGTCAGAATATCCCTAATTTCCTATATTACACTCGGTGTAATGATACCTTTCATGTAATTAAATAAATAAATAAATAAATAAATAAATATATAAATGAATGAATGAATGAATGAATGAATGAATGAATGAATGAATGAATGAATGAATGAATGAATGAATGAATCAATACATTAATAAATAAATAAATAAATAAATAAATAAATAAATAAATAAATAAATAAAACAATCAATCAATAAATCAATCAATAAAGGGATACCTGTGGGCATTTTGCAAAAAAGAAAAGAAAAAGAAAAAGAAAGAACTGAAACAGCTGATTTCTGCAATAATTCAATAAAAACATATTTGTATTACTTTTCGTTATGACTGTGTTTTTGTTTAAATCATTTTATAAGAAAGGAACGTTAAGTACAAGCCATCTTGGGTGTATATTGAAACCTGCTGTGTCTATGTTCTGTATAAATATGTAGGTGTGGTCTTACATTTAACATGACAGGTATGGCCTGAATCTGTGTGGGAATGGTTAATTTGAAGCCCGCTACTTTATGTTTTTTACAATGGGTGGGTATGTACTATGTGGGTATCATTTTGAGTGTGAGTAGCTTAAAGCCTTCTGACACTATGTGACAGGTATGGATTGTATCTTTATGACTGTTGGTTGCTTTAATCTCACTGTATCAATATTCTGTACAATATGTGGTGTAACATGATAGGTATGGCCTAAATATGTACGAGTATGGGCTACTTGAAGACTTCTGAAGCTATGTTCTGTACAATACATGGCTGTATACTTACGTGTAAATTGACATGTATGGCCTATATCTGTATGAGTGTGGCTAGCTTGAAGCCCGCTGCCTATACATTCTGTACAATACGTGTGTGTGCGCATTTTGAAGCCTTCTGCATCTTTGTTCATTATATGTGTTAACATGACATGTATGGCGTGTATCTGTTTGGGTGTGAGCAATTTGTAGACCACAGCCTCTTTGTTTCGTACACTATGTGGGTATATGCATATGTGTTAACTGACAGGTATGGCCTATATCTGTTTGAGTTAGGGCAACTTGAAGCCCGCTATCACTATGTTCCTTTGAACAATATGTGGGTATATATTTTCTTGTAAAAAGACAGGTATGGCCAGTATTTGAATTGAAGCACACTGCCTCTAAGTTCTGTACCATACGTAGGTATGGACAACTTGAAGCTTTCTGCATATATGTTTCGTGCAATAACAGCAAATTCATTAAAAAGATAAACATTGATTCATAAAATATAATCTGGGTACGTTTTCCTTTGAAAATGGCTGCCAATTTAAAGATGTCCACTGACGAAATGTTGAAATGTAAAAACATGTGTTCGTTTTATATATGTTTTTGTTAGAAACAATTATAAACGTTGATTTTGTTCAGTCAAGTTTTCTTGTCAGCAAGGTTTGTCTAAATATCATTTCGTGTATTAAATCAAACACAAGTAGATGGAACGGTTGAACATGAAATGTAGCATGCAAGCATGTCTCATGTCATATTATTGATTATTATTTCTCGATTTTCAATCGAGAGAGATGCAAATCGAGGTGAAAAGAAACGACACTATCGGACATAGAGTATTTGTTGAGTTGAAGTTGTGTTAAGTGATAAGTAATAAGTGTTAAGTGTTAAGTAATAAATATTTAGTGCTAAGTCTAAATGTCCCTCCATGTCTTCCGTAGAATATATATGTTTCTGTGATTACTTATAACTTGTGTCTGAAAATAATCAGGGTTTGTTGGCTCTTGACATTTGAAACATTTCGGTCGAAGTTTGTATTCAATGGCTAGTAACCAAAGTTGCTTTTGAATTTTAGCTATAGTAGTGGAACAAAAAACTAAACTATATATTATGCAATGTGTGTCTGCTGTATAACTTTGAACCAGATATCCCATCTTTCTTTTGAACTATTTAAACGAATTTTATGATTTGTTTTTACTTTACTTACCGAAAGCCAGCAGAGTTTATGGGATAGCGAGTTGTCCGTCCGTCATATTTTGTCTGCTAACGTTTGCCTTGTGAACTTAATAGACCTTCATTATTAGTCGGATTTTTACCAAACTTTGCCAGGGTCTTTATAATATCAATGAAAGCTTGGCCTAGATCGAAAACCAGCCAGATTGTATTAGTAACACCAGAGTTATGGCCCTTGTTTTGCTGAAAATGACATATTTTGTATTGCGAACACTCTAGCAGAGTCATTTTGTATTTGATCTTTACCAAACTTTGCCAGATTGTTGATATTAATGAAAGCTCGAATAAGTTCGACAGCAAGCTATATCAGAACAGGAACACCAGAGTTGTCGCCTATTGAATTATTGAAAAATGCCGTATTCAATTTGTAAACACTGGTTAAACTTGAGTTTCAACTTTCAACATGACATGATATAAGCAACTATCAGGTACCTATTTTAAGGTCATATTTGCGGGCATGTAAGGGCTATTTGTATATGAAGGTCAAGATCAGTCATGAATATTAAATAGAGATCCATTAGCTCATTTGCATGTGAAATTGGACCGCTTCTAAATCTATTTAAATCTATTTAAAATCTCGATCTTGAAGGATTCCATTAACACGGTTTGTTAGTGTTTTTTTTTCTTTGGGATCTCATCTCAGAAACAGTTTACTGAATTGTTAATCGAATGATTACACATATATGAAAGGGAAACATGTCTCTTTTACAGGGAAACACGTTCTGAATGCCAAACACGAAACTCAGCGTGCATTTCTACACAAACCGTATCGATGTTTTAAAGGATATGGCATTGATGACAAAACTACAGTTTACTTCCACTTTCATATTTAGTCAGAAAGTGTTAAATTCACATAACATTTGAAATGTCTTCTTCGTTATTTTACCATCTACTTGAATTCAATAATTATTCATTGGTCTCAAAATAAGTTGTCAAACAATTTATTTTGAACTCTGTGAGAAAAAGACGTTTGGGATATATAACCTGATCGGGTTTAATTTACAGTCATCAAATAACATTCATATAGGCTTCCGTATATATCTCTGTATTGGGTTTCATAAAAGTTATCTGATAGGTCACGTACGATGTCTTTCAGTGATGTAGAAAACATAAATAGAGCTTATTCCGCCGTATGATAAAATCAGAAAATTGAATTGAAATAAAGCTCTGTCACATATATTACTCTACAATTCATTTATTCTACCTTATTTAAGGGCCACTAATTCTTTTGGAAACATGAAATACTTCGAAGTGTATTTATCCTTGATTAAAGGATGATCTTAGGCCCAAAACCTTTAAACCGGGCTTGATTGAATAGTCTCTAATTTCTTAAAGAGACAACGTGGCGGAATATATGGATGTGTTTCACACATTGGTCGATGAACCCATACTCCTTAGGAATTAGGGCTCGATTTGGCTTGATTTAAACTGCGACCCGAGCTTCATTCAACGATTGAATCTAGTCATTTATATGGTATCTAGTCATCGTGGCGCAGTCGGTAGCGCGGCGGATTTGTAACCGGAGGCCCCGGGTTCAGTCCTCCGTGGTGCCACTGAGTTCCGTCGGTGTGTTCTCGGGCAAGACACTTTCCCTTAGCCTCGTCCGTCGGATGGGGACGTAAACCGGTCTATCCTCCGAGCACGTTAAATAACCATAGGCGTCTCTTCGATAATAAGAGTAGGGCAGGTTCCCGGATTCCTATGTATCCTTCCCCTCTCTCTGGGGCGGCTCTAAATAACCTATACTGTGTTGATGAGCCGTTAAACAACATTGAATTCAATCATCGAACCATTAGTACATACGTGCTCGTCTGAAATGTCTATCAATGAAGGTCCGCATGCATGCATAATTATGCACACAGCTGTTCATTTAACGAACTAACAGCATTACATTGATCATCACAAAAGCAGACCAAATCACGCAGTAATTTTGGTCGTTAACAGCCGGTTCATAACTTGAGGACCTGTGTCTTTATCAATGACATAGCCGCACTCTGTTAGATCTGGCATATTTAGCATATCCTCTCCAAATCAGTGACTGATATGCACACTTGACAGATGAAGTAAAAACATATGTGATGGGAAGTGGAGGGGGAGTGGTTCGGGGAGGGGGACCTATATGGGGTGTCGTGCTACTTTTTAATACCATTTTAAGATATGACGTATTCAGATATGTGATATCTCCTATTCGAATATGTGATATCACGTTTTCAAAACGAATATGTGATATCAAGTATTCGAATACGTGATATCACGCTCGGATACGTGATATCACGTATTCAAACTGAAAACGTGTTATCACGCATTTGAATACGTGATATCACATATTCGAATACGTGATATCACGTATTTGAGTATGTGATATTACCATTTAAATTCTGAACACATGATTTTAATACGTGATACAATTGCAAACCGATAATCACGTACACATTTTCAGCCACAATGGAGAGAACTGTAAATAATGTAGTAATAACTTGTAGTTCAATCCATTTGCATATGTTGCTATGAATATTGTGATGTTGAACTGATGTAACATATCTGCAATAACATATTATTAAACTAAGGCCTAGTTTGTTTATTGGTATAGCCCAGCCCTATTATATTTGGATAACAATATGGTAACAGAGAGGTTTGGTGCACCCTAGAATCTAGTTTAAACAGCCAGCGGCAAGTTTGCCTGTTTTTAACTCCCGGCCGCCTTTTTCCCACTGACCGTTTTACCGTGCTATCCATAGTGTCAACCTTTTAATTGTTGTGATGTCATATATTGTGCTTGTATTCATCTTTGTGATTGTCTTGACTGTGATTATATTATAGGTTATTAAATTTGTATGGCTAAATATTACTTGGAACTCGTTGTTTTGGCTATATAAATCATTATAATGTGTTCTTATATATTTACTTGTTTATATGCCCGTTGACGGGCATTTGTTGATTTACATACATAGTTTATATTACACCTTATCATCCCTTATTTTTTTAGTAGTTTTATCTTTATATATTTACACTAATTTTTAAATAATACTTCATTTTTCATCAATTTTTTGCGCACAATATGACCTATTTATGTGTCAACGTGCCGTAAAACACCATTCATTCATTCATTCATTGTTTCGGCAAAGGACGACGAGCTTGCAATATGAAAGTATACAATAAAAAGGTTATTGAATTTGTATGGCTAAATATTACATGATTATTTTGCGCGAAAACGACGTCGACGTCGGATGACGTCATTAAAAACATCAAGAGATTTTCTAAAGTTTGTTTACCATTCGACAACGTTAAAAACAGTGGGTGAGTGACCATTTCAATTATTTCATCAATTTCTGCCATAAAAGGTTGGAAAAAAACACGTATTTTTTTGTTGACACTATAGGAAGGATTCCGTTATTTTATTTGAAAGTAGTTCCTTATTTCTATTTCGCAAGCACGAGAAAAGTTCCGGTGCAATATCATTGTGTGCAATATCGTAGAATATTGCACACTTAGCTCAATGCAAACTAAACGGGACAATATGAAAGTATACAATAATTTGCTGAACATGCTTCCTTTCCATTTCGTCTTTTATTTCTACTATTCTTGATTTAATTAACAAATACTAGATTACAAGTTTCACGTTTTATTAAATAAGTCATGGCTTATTAAGAGCATGTGACATACATTTATCAAAGTAAGCAAATAGTGAACAAATATTTAGAACAGCAAAATGGAATGAATAAAAATAAAAATATAGAATGAATCTGAATGGAGAATGAGTACTATTTACACATTCTTATTTACAAACAGATAATATAGTTTTGCAAACTATTGCTAGCTTCAATACAACCGATTTATTCTCACTGTTCGTGAGTGATTCAAATTTAGCTGTGTTAGGTGATTATAATAAAACTCTCCTAAATACCTTTTTCTATCTTTAATAAAACATTTACACTGAAAAAGATAATGAAATTCATCGCCAAGTACATTTTCATTACAGAGATTACAGGTAGTAGACTACGTAAATGTTTTTCAATATTAAAGAATCGACCTTTTTGTGGTTCATACATCTAAATTTACATAGAGCTAAATATGTTGGTAAAATATCAAAATATTTTTCAAAATCAAAATCATGTTTATAATAAATCGACCCCTTAGAGCATCAAGGTGCTATCTGCACTTTTTGAGTTATTGAGATAAATGGATTTTAAGATTTGAACACTTACAGAAACTTATCTTTACACTTTTAACATTAAAATGTTGTATTATATATTATAAATATATGTAGATTATCGAAACATGTTTGTTTTTCTTTGATATATTTATTGAACTATGAGTTATGCCCCCTTTTATCAAATAGCACCTTGATGCATACACAAATCGTTGAATATATCTGTGCCTCATGGTGCTATTTGGCAAATAGCACCTTGATGCACATACCAATCTGGCTTTTATAAATATGTATTTCTCAAATAGACCCTTCTGTGCATATAATAAGGTACGAAGTTTAAGTGCAAAATGGTATGTTTATATGCTTGTTTTAGTACTTTAACAGTCGTCAACCATTAAAATATTAATAGTAGGCTGCACTTTTTATTTTTTTAATGCAGTACATAAGGATTAAGTCATAAAGTATTTATTATTTATTTACATGCATTGCATTTTACACAGTCATATATATGTAACTGAATGAAAGATTATTTAGAAGAAAATGTAATGACGAAAATAATTTTAACTCAAGTATGTTCCATTTTTCGTTGAAAGCTGCTGCAGCATTATACTCTACAATAGCCTATTCATCATCAGTTTCATGTCCGCTTTCGGATACATATGGCAATGTAAGGCACTCCGTTTGATGTTGGTATTCCTTCGTATAAGTGGAATTCTTCCGATATGCCCCATTTTGCATATAGAGACAGTATATCTGCCTTCTTATCTTTCGATATTTGGTATTTTTCTGTGTGGCAAGGTCCCAATTCACTTGGTACATTTGGTAATTGATTGTTTGACCTGGTACTTGATGAAACTTTGATTTCCATGAAACTTTTTCATTAAATGTTTTATTTACAAATACACTTTCTGGAGATGCTTTGACGACCATCATGTTGTATTTGCTATGCCATAAGTATATTTGTTTATTTTAGAACTACTTTCTACCCCAAAATAATGTTCCTCACCTTTTATCTTTATAATGTGCTAAATGTATATGCAAGGTTTGGCAAAAGTCTGCTACATCTGGTTTAATGCTAAAAACATAATTAGGAATCTCACTTGAATATCTTTGTTTGTTTTTTCAATACATTCGCTGCCTCTAATGGTATGCAAGTCAATTCAGTTTTGTAGTTGGCATACATTTACATGTCTATTGCCTGAGCATGGTGAAATACAATGCAAAATATTTTAGAGAAGAGTGCAAACAACCCTATTTCATTCAGAGAATGAATACATATATTACAGAGGACTAGTTATAGTTAGTACTTTCAATCAATGGCGTTTTATCACATTTCATACCCATTTTTATCACATTTCATCACCATTATCACTACTGTGTTCAAAGATCATTTATTTTTATGGAATTGCAGGAATAATAAATAGATACTCTGATTACCATCGGTATTCAGTCAGCACACTTGCTTTCCATTGCCTCATCCTTGTAATTGATTCAACTTCTCGTACAACTCATGCTATTCTGTCCTCTAGTCCCATCATCTTGTAAAAAAATAGATAATGTTCAGTGTTTTCTTGCAAGTTCTGAGCTTTCGATAGGTAAAGCATTTCTGAGGTAGATATTTTGACAATTGACACTGAACTGTGAAAAAGCCGTCTTAATCAGCTAAGACTAGGACACGTTTGAAATAGTGCATTGCAAGCTAGCAAATTATCAAGACGCATGATATTATAGTTTCTGATGAGTTGCTTTAATTCATACATTGTTTGCTTTTCATCGTAGCAGGTTTTAAATTGTTAGAGTGTATGTTTGGTATGCTAGTTGATGTCGGCTTGACTTTTGACTTTTAGTGACTTGTTTCTTGCTAAGGTTTTTTCTTTCTAGTACTGACATGTATGTACATTTAGGGCGAACACTCTCCTTAACCTTCCTTCCTTCTTTCACGATGTTTGTTTATCATTGCAATTTATCAGTTGAGCGTGGCGTGCGTAGTCTAGTGGTAGAGCGCCGAACTCATGATCGAGAGGTCGTGAGTTCGATCCTCCGTCGCGGCCACGTTATTTATCCTTGAGCAAGATAATTAATCCACAATGCTTAGTACTGGTTCTACCCAGGAAGCCATCGAGAATGATTAATCTAAGTTGCAAGAACTTGTTTCGCAATCGATGTAAAATAAATATGTTTAAAACATCAGTCGAGCAACTGGATATATTTCAATCAGATTGATTGAAATCTTCTTTTGACTATTGGTAATTGTTATCACTTGTCACAATCATCAATATTTGCTTCAAATGACTAAATCACATAATTTAATCCACGATTCCTTCTCGCATATGCCTCCAATGCTTCATTCTCACTATCACTAGTGTCTTCGTCAAATAATCTCCCCCATGAAGGGAGTACTCTTTGTTTTCGTTCAAAATTGTTCTGTTTTTGAATATATCATTCTGCATACTATCTGACCAGTTTGGCATCTCATCGTCTTAACCTGCATGCAATATGTTACAAAAAGATCTTAACTTAAATAATAGTATTCACTATAATATCTATAGACTGTTAGTTATTTTAAATTTGTTACTTTTAAAACAATACAAAGATAAACCTATTAAACAATATATTTTAAAATATTACCTTGAATCAATATTATGTATTATAAAAATAAAATGTATTTTTTTAGTAATCTAGTAATAATGATGATATAATATTACTTACCATTGAATTGCAGCTGTCCATTTCTGACTCAGTTTCTATAAGCCCACATTTGCATAAACCACTGAGAGAGAGTTATAGTCATGTTTGCACCCAATTATTAGACTTGTGATGATTGTTAATCAAGATCTATATGACTTTTTTTCTAATCGCCATACTTTTTAAAATGCCACATTTAATCAGTTTTTAATGTATTTTTAGTATTAATATGTTAAAGCACATTCCCCGGTCCCAATTAATGTGTAAACTGAAATCTTACAAATAGGTGGAGCTATTTGAACTAAACTACATTTAAATATTTTTCAGAAATACGCATATTTATCAGATGCATCAAGGTGCTATTTGGCAAATAGAACCTTGATGCATGCGAACAATGCAAATAGCACCTTTATGCATGGAGTTTGTGTAACATATGCAGATATGACTTTGATGAATTTATTATTACATATGCTAATTGATGGAATATAATGCCAATTATTTTTTTCAAACAAGATATGACTATTTCCAATTGATTTATTACAAAAAGTCAAAATCGACCAAAAGTGCAGATAGCACCTTGATGCTCTAAGGGGTCGAAATACGATAGTTAAGACATCTACTAAATGTTTGCGCGTTGCTAGTCCATCATTGAGGAATCTGATCTAAAAGTTTAGGACTTGAGGAATCTGATCTAAAAGTCTAGGACTTTTTAAACCTATTTGGACATGAAATGTTTGGTCTAACCAATAATTAGTCAGTCCAAGATCATTTAAAGAGCTATGTACACATTAAATCCAAGGCAACTTAACATTTTCATTCATGTATAATGAATATGAAGTTTTATATAATAAACTACTTATATTTTCATTTTTGGCATTTAAAAGTTTGCTCCACGAACTTAAAACTCTGTATTTGATCTGCATTGAGACAGGCATAATTCCAAGCTCACCACAAATCATACAATTTGGCGTGCTTTCTTTCAAATTAAGGATAAATTTACAAAACTTCAATTGAAATTGATCAGCAATAGAAACATTTTCGATACCCCATACCTCGGACCCATATAATAAAATAGGTACAATCATAGTGTTAAACAAATGTATCTGCAAATCTATGGAAAGTAGTAATTTCCATGCTTTCTTAATAAGTGAAAATATTGCTTTCTTAGCCTGATCTACTAGTGTTTTCCTGGTCTTAGCAAAGTTACGATTGAAAAGAAAATGAGCACCTAAATATGAAAATACATCAACAATTCCAAGTACAATATTTTCATAATGAAACTCAGGTATATTTCTTAACCCTCTCTTACTTTTCCAAAATACAACAATTTTGGTATTTGCCGTATTCACTTGTAATTGCATCTAAAGCTAACTGCAAATTTTGAGCGCATTCGGCGGCCAAGACAACAGTATCGCGAGCATTTAAAAGCAAAAATAACTTGAAGAACACCTTAATATCATCATTATTAAAAACTTCCTTGACAGTATTTGACAACAATTCTAATCCTTTAAATTTCTCGGACATTTATTGAGATCATTAAGAAAAACTGAAAACAAAACAGGCGATACATTTTTGCATTGACGGACTCCAGACTGACTTTCAAAACAGTCTGTTAATTTACAACCTGTTTTAACACAGGATTAGTTTTATTATCCATATTATAAATGATTTTCAAACATTTACCATCAATTTTATGATTTAATAACTTCTTATAGAAAGCTACTTTGTTGACTGAGTCAAAAACTTTACGATAGTCTATGAAAAAAGAAAACAAATTTTTATTCTTAGCCAAATATAAATCAATACGCATTTTCAAAGAGCAAATATGATCTACAGTACTGTATTTTTTCCTGAAACCAGCTTGCTCTTCACATAGGAGACCTGAAGCTTCTTAGTTATTATTCAAACAGTTTGTTTAGTACATTAGTAAACAATTTACCAAAACAACTTAATATTGTTATGCCTCTGTAATTATCAGGCTCATTTACATCGCCTTTGTTTTTAAACAGTGATAAAACAATACCTCTACTCCAAACCTCTGGGAAACTACCTGAATATAATATAATATTGAATAATTTACAGTATTCTGGCAACAAAACATATTTGGAGTTCCTTAAATATTCATTTAAAATATTATCAAACACCTAAGGTGATTCATTATTTTTCTACTATTCAAAACTTTAAGTATTTCCGCTTCTGTAAAATTGGAGTTTAACTTTTCATTATCATTGCTAACATTATGAATATCAAAATAAACAGTTTCATCTTCATCTGCAAACTCTTGATTTAGTTTACTGAAATGCTCATAAAAGGTTTCACTTGTAATATTGTTTATAGTATTATTTCTCTCACCTGACTATTTGTTTAGTAGGTTCCAATATGATGCAGGATCCGAATTGTTCAAGCCTCTAAGTTTTTGGCTTATCTGATTAGGAAAAGTTCTAAATTTCTTGTTTATTTTATTTTATATTTCCTACTGCTATCGATCATAGCACTGTGGTTCGTGTTAGCGTTATTTTTTTCTGAAAACATTCTTTTTGTTTAACTAATTCTTTCTTAACTTCTTAGTCTTCATCAAACCACGGTTTGCACAATTTAGATTTAAAATGTTTAGTAGATTTTTTTCTGTTTAATGAGATTACAATTTTTAGCAACATTAACAATGACACGTGTAACATTTTCTGTTAACATGTTAACAACATGGCATTATAGTCTTCAAGTAACCCTTGCATCGGGTTGTTATCAAGACCATTTCTAAAGTTTACACGAACATCCTTATCCCATATTGGTTTATAGGTTAACTCACTATTATCACTTGCACCATTCGCGTAATCAAATGTGTCAGTACAAGTAACTGGTTTAGGTTAAATAACATTCTATGGCACAGTGTACATCGGACAATATACATGATATATGGCCATAATTCACAATTTCAAAGTGCTTTATTTTTGGAAAATTAATATCTGACAATAACATATAGTCTATGACACTGCCACTAGTACATGTACTATTCCCAATATGCCCAGCATCAGTTCCACACCTCCCATTAGCAATATGTACTCCTGTAAACTTACACAAGTCAGTCAGTCTATCTATACCCATAGTTATTTGTGTTATTATCACGTGAGTGGCGATCAACTGGAAAACTTAGTTCAGATAAATTGTTCATACTAATAACTTGTCTAATGACGTGATAAAAAGTTTCATCAGCTACACACTTATATACTTATTCATTTCTGTAAAATCTGACAATAAATACTGTAAAGGTGATGCCTTGGAAGCAACAAACAAGAGAGAAAAGTAGCAGACTCGGTTTTATTGAGTCTGTTCATGAGAGGTTATTATAATATGCAACACCTCTCACGCCTCCTAGCACCGGCTTAAGCGATATTCTACTTTAAAGCAACACAGAATGGGATTGATGATCCCAAAGGACCAGTAAATAATAACACTACATATTTATAGTCGGGGTGACTTTCTACGGCCGCCGCACAGCACTAAAAAAACGCTAGTGTGAATGACAATAAATACTGACAAGGTGACGTTTGCACTCTTGGCATTAAAGTCTCCCAAAATGCAAAACGAACAATCATCATATTGGACATTAAAATCTAAAATGTTTTCTTCTAAAGTATTAAAAATGTCTAAGAAACTATAAGTTGAATTTTCCGGGGGAATATACACAAATACAAAAATACAATTATCATTATTTACCTTAAACCATAAACAATTTTCATTATTACAATCAATGAAGACAATATTATCACATGTAAGCTATTTCTGAAAAAAACTCCCACTCCACCGGATTTATGTCTACAAATTTCTCTATTAATACCTTCGTTATTCCAGTCCCCAAACCTGGAAAGGATCATACGGACCCAATAAATTATCGCCCTATTGCTTTAACGAGTTGTATATGTAAAACCATGGAACGAATGATTAATGAGAGATTCGTTTGGTACCTGGAATCTAACAAGCTGATAACAAAGTATCAAAGTGGATTTCGGCGCCAACGAGGCACAACAGACAATCTCATTCGATTTGAATCATTTATTAGGGAAGCTTTCGTAAAGAAAGAACATCTAGTCGCTGTATTTTTTGACTTAGAGAAAGCTTATGAAACTGCATGGAAGTACGGTATCATGAATGATCTTCATGACCTTGGTCTTAGAGGTCGATTAGCAATTTTTATAGAGAATTTCTTAGAGGACAGACAGTTTCGTGTCCGAATGGGTTCAACCCTCTCTGACATCCATGAACAAGAGATGGGTGTGCCACAGGGCAGCATACTCCCTGTCAATCTTTTTACTATAAAAAGCAGTATAATGCATCAATCCTGGTGTGGATTGCTCTCCATATGTTGACGACTTTGTTATATGTTATCGTGCAAAATACATGAACACTATTGAAAGACAACTGCAACAATGTCTCAATAAACTTCAGACCTGGTCGGATGAAAATGGTTTTAAATTCTCTAAATCGAAAACTAATTGTATGCACTTTTGTCAACTACGTAAACATCATGAAGACCCTCATCTAACACTGGATGGGTCACCAATACCAGTAGTGGATGAGCCAAAATTCCTTGGTCTTATTTTCGACCGTAAATAAACGTTTATACCACACCTTAAATACTTGAAGGCCATTTTAGTGCCTTAAAGCTCTTAATTTACTTAAAGTTGTTGCAAACACTAACTTGGGAGCGAATCGTAAAGTCCTTCTACAACTTTATAGATCTCTTATCAGATCCAAGCTGGACTACGGCTCAATAGTATATGGATCGACTCTTAATAAATACTGATAAAGGGACTTACATGGAGATAAGGTAGCTGCAGCAGCTGTTATTCACAAACATAGCATAAAGAGCCGCCTGCCTGACAAGGCCTCCATCTTTTCAGCTGAACTTAAGGCAATTGAACCTCAAGTTCAATTCAGGAATCTGATGATGACCATTTTGTAATCTTTTCTGATTCCCTTTCATCTCTTCAAGCACTGGGTAATATGAAACATGATAACCCAGTTGTGCTTCAACTTTTAGAAAAGTACAATTCTCTTATAATTGATAATGTTATTATTTTCTGCTGGCTTCCAAGCCATGTAGGAATACGTGGTAATGATATAGCTGATAGTGCTGCTAAGGAAGTATTAGGTTTGGGGTTTGTCAGTTAACAATAAACTCCATTCAATTAAACCGTTACTCGGAGAATGGCGCTCTTCTAGTATACCTATTCGTCGAGAGGAAGTTGTCCAAGCCCGGTGCAGGATAGGGCATACACGTTATACTCATTCATGTTTATTACAAGGTGAGCAATTACCAGAATGTATACCCTGCTTTGCACCGTTAACGGTCAAACACATATTGCTGGAATGTGTAGACTTTGATCCTATGCGTCAAAGGTACTACAATGTTAATACTATGACCGAGTTGTTTAAAACTATAGATTTTAGTCTAGTTTTAGATTTCTGAAGGAAGTCAGACTATATAAATCATTATAATATGTTCTTGTATATATTTACTTTTTTATATACCCGTTTTCGGGCATTTGTTGATTTACATGTATAGTTTATATTACTACCATATCATCCCTTATTTTTTAATAGTTTTATCTTTATATATTTACATTAATTTTTAATTAATCCTTCATTTCTTCATCTTTCGTCAGTTTTTGCGCACAATATGACCTATTTATGTGTCGACGTGCCGTAAAACACCATTCATTCATTCATTCATTCATTCATTCATTCATTCATTCATTCATTCATTCTATTAATACCTTTGAAAGTACAGATGTACCCGTAAATGTGCTAGGATTAATAAAACAGTATTTAATATATTCTAGATCAATAACGTTCCTCATTTGTAATAAAATTTACATTCGTTTTGGGATACATGTCTTTGTTGAACTCGATGATCTTGAAATGTCTTGCCACCCTTGTGCTGAAAACAGTTGGTGCTTGTCTCTGTATTAGGAGGTCGTGGCTTCGATTCATGGAAGCGGAACTCATCTCCGATTATTCGCCTTCCCTTATTACACGAGGACTAACTATACTCCTCGATTTAATACTATCAACATGACGTAACACCCAAAGTCATTCAACATTACATATTCGACGTCTAGCCACCCTGAAATGCACAGTAATTATTCCTTGCCATTGTCACAGACTTCCTTACGACTCATATCCCAGACAAGAGGTTCCTTATAAGGATTATGTCCTCTTTTGTGGAATCTCATTGAACGTGCATTAACAAAGGAAAACAATTAAAACTCAAACAATCCTGACTATTTTACATGTGACTTACAGTTTAATATGTTTACACTTTTATCTAGACAGAGCTATATTGAGTAAAGATACACACTTGATAAAAGTGTGTACTGATCCATACTTAGCTTATGTCATACTCAAGGTATTGTGTGTATTGACTAATTCACATATTTATCAAGTATGTATTTGTAATTCACTGCCTAGATAAATAAATGTGTCAACATATTCAAATGAAAGTTGCCCCGTGTGGTTGCCGGGGGCCCCGTTTGGTCACGGGGCAAAGAATACGGCCACTGCAGATCCCTTTGGAGGGGTAGGCAGAGGGGTAGAATCCCCCCAAATTCATGTTCATTTTATCATTTTTTGTTCATGTTCATTAAAGGTCTTCATCATGATCCCTGCATTGTTTCAGGTGCTATCTCGCTCGCATCAAAAGAGCTTTGGCAGAAAAACAATAACGTGGCTCCAGCGTAAATGGAGTTTCTACGATAGAATTTGCAGCAACTCTGCAGTTCAGGGTGAGAAGGTTCTAGGCCCATTTTCCATATTTTATCTCGATGTACATGGAAGATGAGCCTGGCATGTTCATGCCTTTTAGGCGCCATATAACCTTTATATGTGTTGGTGCGCCTTAAAACCCCAATTCAATTCAACTGAAAGTTTCATCTAAAATATTCAAGATTATTTTAGTTCTATTTTTTTTCTTTTTCAAATACAATCTCAATGGGATTTCACAAAAGGGGACATACCCCTTAACTAGAATATGTATTATACATACATGCACATACAGACAGTTTATATACATACACTTAGTAGAGTAATGGCGGATGGATCCGAACCTCCATAGATATTTTACGAAGGAAATGCAGCTTCTTCTCAACTATTATCTTTCAGACATTGTACGTACACGGGTTAGTCCTATCCAGACAGTCGAGAATCATGCTCAGATGGCTAAAACCATGGACAGTAGTAATTGTAAACATACTAACTTCTCCTCAATGGAACACGGCAAAGGTAATGGTTTCCTTTATGCTTGTTATTGTTTATCCTTTCAATGTTTGAAGCGTTTTTCACATGGCACAATTAGAAGTCATATTGAATAAGTACTGTGTAAGCATTTGTTTTTTGTCATCAGTAAACAATAAATGACAGATACGATCGTGTTATGCTTGTTTTAAACTGTGCATATGGGATTATAGTTATAGTGTTTTTCTGCAAATAGTAATTATATTATGAGCGGACTGACGGTTTTATTCATCATACGTTTCTCTAATTTAGTGTGCCATTTTTTTGGTTAATATCACATTTTTAATCTATTTGTGGCATTTTTAAGCAATGTAAAAAAAAATCGTTTTGAATTTGTTTTACTTATGGAAATGACAGTATGAATACAAGTGTTTGGCATCTCAGTATTTAACCCTTAACCCGCTACATATATATAATGGACTGTTCTTTCTTTGAATTAAGACCATTCCTGTTATGTGGCAAAGAGGTGTTTTGGGGGAAATGACTGATCAGCAGCCGTTACTCGCAGGCTGATCTGGGTTTACAATGGACGCAAAGTCTATTATAGTCGTGCTTAGCTGGTTAAGGGTTAAGACTTTAAAGGTGCATTTAATCATGAAACAAGTTTTTTCTTAGAAGATACATGACGTCTCTGTTGACAGCACATGGACTATGTGTTATGAAAATGTAAGTTATGCTTATTTAAAACGAGCTTACATATAAATGACAACATTTCATTTTTAATTCATAACATACAGAACACAATGCAAATAGTAGAGAAACATGTTCGTGTATTGTATTGGGGGGATACCCGAACCTGAGGTATAATGAGCACTGTCATATATCAAACTGTTCAGTATAGTTTGATTTGTTTTGGACTACAAACATAAAATCAAAATGGCGTCCAAGATAGCCGTTTTTCCCCCCCAGACAACCTGATATAAAACTGCTCAGTGAATGTAGGTATTGTTAAAAACTCAATATGCGTGTAAAACGTATTTTTTCTTATTGCAATGCAGGGACAGATATCCTTCTGAACAGCTATATGAGAAGCGGCTCTACATTCCTTTCCCGTGTCCTGGGATGGAGGAAAGATGCTTTCTACATTCATGAACCTTTATGGAAAACGCACCAATGGCAGTATTTTTCAGGGACAAAGCTGTGCAACTATAGTCGTCCACTATGCCACGAGGAGTAAGAACTTTCTTTGTTACTTACATGATTAATGGGGTGGGGGGTGGGTGGCGGGGTCGGGAAGGAGGTTAGGATGGGGAAAATAGTAAGCTACCGCTCCTAGCTCTTAGCAACCCTTAATACACCAGGTCCTACATGTGATATGCCTGTGCAAACTTTATTTAGTGCTATGACAAACATCAGCAGAGCATATGCCGTAATGAGACGTCTTGACTCCGTCCTTCCACCTGTCCGTCTGTCCGTATTTGTGTTTGCTATGATCAGTCCTCTGGAACTACTGGGTCGTTGTCTTGACACTTTTACAGGAATGCTGCATTTGAGATGTCTAGTTGATCCTAAATAAAACGCAGGTCAATCAGAAATACAAGATGGCCACAGAGGCTAAAAATAGATTAAAATTACAAGTTTGTTATCACAGTCTACCAAAAACATAGGTGATATCGATTTGGAACCTTTATAAATGACATAGTTGGTCCTTAACAACACGTTTTGATGCGACGTCAAACATGGCTTCCAGTGGCCATCTATGTTTACATAGTAATATAGTAAATATGACCGCCATTTCACTTAACTACTTTTTGTAACCTTCTCAGGAATGTTACATTTTGATGGCTTATATAGTCACATAGATACCACATAGTATCCAGTACGCTTGAGTCTATCATTTAGTTTCACACCGCATTGTTATTTAACTGAGTATGATATGGTGTACGATCGGGGTCAAAACTACAGATGTAGGTGCACCTATAAAAAAGTGTAGGTGCACCTATAAAAAGTATAGGTGCACCTGTAAAATTATAGGTGCACCCATAAAATTGTAGGTGCACCCGTAAAATATATAGGTGCACCTACATTTTTACAGGTGCACCTATAAATATGGGTGCACCTGCATTGTTAATGAACAGGGTCAAAAGTCTCGTCCAATCAAATTCCTTGTTACAGAATGAGACATTGTAGTTACGGGGTTAAATTAAAAACTTCTTCAATATTTTATCACAACAATATACAATTCTACAGTTGCAAAATGACAAAATAACAATCCTTAATAATTATTTTAAACTTGTTTTATATAATCTTATCATGCACATATAAACTACTTTTTAAAATGTAATTATTACTTAATTTCCATAACCGAAACAATATACTACTAAACCGGTGGTACGATTCACCCTAACGGACCGAAACGGACCGTAACAGAGATGAAACACCGGAACGGACCGGTGTCGCGTGGTAACACACGCCCTACTGATAGTCCACGCTTGTGAATTTAATGTGGCGTTGGCGTGGTAATCACACGTTTTAATGAAACACTATCTATAACTTATGAAAACCATTTTCTTGCTAAAGAAATTCACACCATATCGAAAAAAAAATGCACATAACGAACAATGCAAACCGTATTTCGACAAATGCTATGATAAATGAGAAATAAGCTTTTTAACGACTCACTATCAATGGATTTTTTCTTTACGACGGGCCGTGTATTTGTTTACACGTTCTGCTGAAATATTATCTATAATTCATAAAAATCGTTTCTTTCTACAGAAAATTATCCACATGGTAGGGAAGACATACATTTAAGACATATAATCCAATGGTACATTGATGAATACTATATTAGATGAGAAATAACCTATTTTGTAAAGACATCATATTGGTTATTTGTTTGCTTAAACAAGTGTTTTTGTGTACACTGATTCGTACATTATAGCATTCGTTTTAAAAAAACAAAAGTATTCAGTGTGTTACTTTTTTTTCTGTCGGAAGAATATCATTTTGTAGCATCAAACAAATGTATAGATTTAGTCAAGTAGAAATACGATTTTTTTGTATGCCTTTATTTTAATTTCCTATTTGAGTAGTGTTGAATAGTTTGAGAATAAGGTAAGTGTCTTAACACTTACTGCATTATAGAAAACAATATCTACACATAGTACACATATATATGCACGATTTTTAATTCTTTATTTATTTTTTAATTAAAAGTGTACATACCGATCGATCATAAATTCTAGTTTCCAACTATTCCTAAAGATCACACGCACTTCCTTTTGTTTCTTCGTATTAGACTATTTGTACTTATAAACTGTCTAATGTATTCATGAACACTTACAAGACACATCTAGAAGTTGAACTAATAAAAAAATGGTAAGTGGCCAAATGCATTGTATAAACCTAGCTAAACATCACTTTTATTACTTTTAATTGATCATTTATTACCGCTAGAGCGGATATCGGGGTAATAAAAGTGCCTGCTTTTTCTCACCTCCTCGACAATGTTTTCACAAGAACGGCGCGTTCTACCCGCAAATGTCCAATCAAGCATGATTAATTACAGGATAATTATTCTATTTAGAAATTTAACATGTAAGTAGTAAGTAAGTAATATTGTATTAAAGTGTCACATATTAAATACAGTTACAATTACAAATAGTATACCACATTGTTATTTGATAACCTGCCATCATAGGCATATGAAACATTATAAAACACAAAACATAATAAAAGTTACAAATGTATTGCTCTAAATATATTCAATAATATAATTAGTATTCGTTTTCACATAATTAACATGAAAACTACAATTAAATTTCAAACTCTCATTATATTTAAAAAAAAAAACAACATTTATTTACAGTTATGCATTTTTACAATGCTAAAGAGCGTCGTTTATACATTTTTTTAAAAGTACGTTTGCTAATGTGTGCTGTAGCATATCACAGTCAATAAAGAATGTTAATTTTTCGGTTGATAAAAACAGCAAAAACCTGTTTTCAGCTTGATATTCTGCATTAAAAAGTTCATATCTAATATTTGAGTAAAACTCGCAGTCAATCAAAAAATGAGTTTCATCCTCGATTGTTGATGTTACAATATTTACAAACTCGTTCAGGGACAGTTGTTTTTGGTCGAGTATATCCCCTGTTTCAATTGATAAGGGAAGATTATAGACAAGGGCGTAGTATTGATTTTAGGTTGTACGCACAAAAATAAATTTTAAGTTAAACATCGTAGATGCGAATGCTTTAGAGTCGTGTTGTATTCCACCCCTGCACCCCTACCCCGCCCCCTCTCAGATAATGCAAAATCAAGCCCTCTGCCTTTATAAGTATATACATTTTTAAAACAACACGAAATCATACCAAAACAGTAAAAATAAATGTAATTTAGGTGTGCATCCAGGTGAATAGAAATATTAAAATATTAAGTAATTTCCGTAGCCAAGGCCGTGGGGGTGTGTTTCTTATGGCAATTTTTTTGTAAGCGTGTTTTGTATGCCCACATACGGGTACGAAAGAAATGAAAAACGAATGTTAAAAATAATACACTGAAAACGCGTCATTGCAGCATTTTCAGTCATTATTATCACACTACCAAACCTACCCTCTCCATAGAAAAGTGAGCACAAAATAATTGAAAAATAAAGCTTTATTTAGATTGTACAAGAAATACAAAGAAACTCGTCAGATTACAGCATTTTCAGTACATGTGTATATATCTAAATTTTTTTTGGGAGGAGACACACCCACCTCTCATACACACAGTGTGTGAGGAAGCATCAGATAGGTATATGTTTTTATTCAAGATTTCTCAGAGGAAGCTATCCCCCGACCCACACCACACCACCCCATCCCGCCCACCCACTTCGACTAAATTACGCGCACCCTATTTCAGGCCTGATAGTATACACTATTATATCTTTGTTTAACTTGTATTGATGATGACAATGCTTAGCTTTGAATGAAGTAAATTATAAATAGTGTCTTTATTTCTGTTAACATGTATCATGTATATGAATCTCATTAATATCAGACCCTCTATTACTCTACGATACTCTACGCTATAAGCGAAGAGTATCAAGAGTATCAAAGTGTAATTAGGATTTGATGTTAAGGAGATTGATAAAATATAGATCTACTCATTATAACAATATTATAGCTTGACGACAACTATAACTTATTCGTGTTGTAATTATTTAAATGTTGAAGTTTGAACTCTGAAGTCTGAAGTGTGAACTCTGAAGTCTGAACTTTTAAGTCTGAACTTTGAAGTCTGAAGTTTGATCTCTGAACTCTGAACTCTGAACTCTGAACTGTGAAGTTTGAACTCTAAAGTTTGAACTGTGAAGTCTGAAATATGAACACTGAAGTATGAACTTTGAAGTGTGAAGTATGAATTTTGAAGTCTGAACTCTCAAGTCTGAACTCTGAACTCTGAATTCTGAAATTTGAAGTGTGAAGTGTGAAGAGTTGAATTAAATTACCACGAATAAGTTTTCGTTGTC
This sequence comes from Cyrtodaria siliqua, assembly GCA_037043455.1. Taxonomy (NCBI): domain Eukaryota; kingdom Metazoa; phylum Mollusca; class Bivalvia; order Adapedonta; family Hiatellidae; genus Cyrtodaria; species Cyrtodaria siliqua. Next base: position 162,220 of record JAWPHD010002917.1, on the reverse strand, counting down.
GTCAAGCTTTTGTAGAGATCTATATTTTATATACAAAGTAAATGACATTCTCAAAAGAAAAGGTTATATACATTGTATCTGGCCCCATGCGGATACCGTACGTATGTACTCGATGACTTGTCTGACGTCAACGTATGAAGGGGTAAACCGCAAAGGGCACGACAAAACGGAGTGAAAGATATTCATCAAACGTTTCCCGCCTTAAAGCTGTACAGTCCCTATTTTAACTGGTAATAACTCATGAATATGATTGAGTCACGTGTAAAGTAGTTTCAAATCGACGAACACCCCAAAAGTCGGTATATAAGGAGAAATCGATACGTAAAATTTCACATAACCGAAGCATTGTGGTGTAGTGGTTATAGCGTCTGCCTTGCATTCGGGAGGTCGTGGGTTCGAGTCCCCTGACCGCGTCATACCAAAGACTTTAAAAATGGAGTAGTCACTTGTAACCCTTGCCTGACGAGCAAATAATGGGTAGTGCTACGACTGATTGACCAGTGTCGGAATAATGTGACTGGGTGGGTGGGGGTATCATGTCTACTACGGCGTGGTATTCCAGTGTGGCAGCACTATAAAGAAACCATTGAGTTCGCTGCTTCAAGTAGACATATTATCACATCACACAACAACACACAGATAAAAGTCCAGACATTGTGCCTATAATCGTCGGGTAGGACGCCTGTCGTAGGCGGAGGGACTATAATCCTTAGAAATACACACACGTAAAATTTCACCTTTTTATTTAGCCTCCGTACAGGTAACATCGATAAATATACGGCTCCAGAATATATGTGATAAAAAAATAGCTGCCCGGAACGGGATTTGAACCACAGCCTTGCACTTGTAAGATTTGAAAGATGTACGCTGAACCTCTAGACCACTGCTATTTATTAGTATTTTGTAGCATTTTTAACACTAAATAGGCATTACGTAATAACAAGAGCGCGCACACAAACTCATCAAGCGCTAAATAACAAGTCGAGATATGGTTGATTTGAGGCGAAGTATTAGTTTCATATTGATAAGATACAGTATTACACCAGGCAATTTTAATTTACACGTGCGACAATATGGATTGCATATTTATTATATATATTTCGTTGCGTTCAAATATGTTAAGTTATTTTGCCTAATAATATATGGTTGTTAGTATACTATTTTCTCAAATAGCGGTGTAGTTCAGTGGATAGAGCTCAGAACTTAAAATCAGAAGGTTGTGTGTTCGAGCCCCGAAAGAAGCTAACTTTTTTTTTTCTGTAAAAATTACTGTTACCTGTGTATAGGTACGATGTGCAGTGGTCGATGTATATACAGTAATGATTTCTTGTGCTATATTTGCTCGCTTAAATACCCGATTTCGACATGAGCTGGTGAACATGAAGTTACAAATAAAGACACGCCTTCAAAGAAGAAATCGATTGATATAGGGACTCTGTAGCTTTAAAGTATTTAGTAACACGTTATAGAGTACACCGCCCGTCCGGTCACTCAAAGAGGAAAGCATAATTTCAAACTGTAGAAGGGTCTACTACGGTGTCCGGTTGGGGCCAGATACAATGAGCCCGACAACGCGACATCGCGACATCTCGATACAACATTGCGACATTGCGATACGACAACTCGACATTGCGATCGCAAAGTCGCGATGTCGCATTGTCGGCCGTCGCATTGTCGCGCACGACAACGCGACATTATGTCGTATTTATGGAAACGTATAAGGGTCACCAGTTGTTGCGTTAATTACCTCCTTATAGACTTCGAAATTGGCGGGTTGTTGCATTGATTCGCGTCTTCTCGGCTGCATTTTTTTTGACTTACTGCGTGTTTCTTGAATCATTTCGACTCGAAAGAATGCGTCTTAGTACGATTTACCTTCACATGTCAGAAAGACTTAAGTCGACATTTTCGTCAATCAAATAAGTTTAGTTGTTGTATGGCGTCTTGACTAGTTATATTTCAATATGTCGATAAGAAATTTGACGACTTAATCAAATTTATTACGTCATGTCGTCATCAATATATTACACTTACTGACATTAAACACGACACATCGTGTTCTCCGTGGTTTGGTTGAATTCCGTTTAGCGGCTTAGAAGGAGATGCGGTAACGGACAGACGGACGGACGGACAGAATGACAAACGGAGGCGATTTTAATATACCTTTTATTTCAAAAACGTGGGTATAAATATGGTATATTAAAGAGTAAACAGAGGTATCATAAAAACCAAATAAAAAAAGATAAATAAAGAAACGAATGTGACAAAACGCCAGCGCAACTCTACAGTAGATATAAATAACACACGAAGTAAATTCGAAATCAAAAAGTGGCCCGCAACAGCAGCTGCACCTTTTAGGCCATAATCTGCAAAAAAACTCGTATAATTAAACCAAACAATTAAAAGCAAGTAAAATCTCGCTAAAAAGGGCTGTGACCATATCCAATACGTTATTCATATGTATACAAAAAGAAACGGTAATCTAAAACAATAATAGTAAATACGGCACATGCACATGCCCTTTCATCACCAACCTGTGGCTGATACGCCACAAGGGAAGTCATGACTGGCCACCATTATCGACCGTAATTAACCTTTTCCTCACCACGGTAGCCTAGACACCCAGTGATCCTCGGCGAACAAGTGGTGAATGAGCTGCCGCCTTACCTCAGTCCAGACATCAACCACAATATATGCAATGTCCGAGGCATAACAACCACCAACTCAGAGCAACCACACAACTCTACCTCACAAAATACCCCAACATTAAAACATAAACTCACGTGTTGAACCGAACAGACCCAAGTTCGATGCCCATAAGTATCAATATGCTGCAAATGGATACGCTAATCACCCCCAAGATAGCGTGATACAGGCATATGCCAACATACTCACTTCTGTAGCAACAAAAGATGCAAGCACAGCCATAGTTGGATTCACGGCACATCTACAAGCATGTGACATTTTGAACAAGATGACCAAAATGGCACTGAATAGCTCACCTGATTATCTTCGCAAAGATGGAAACTGTTTAAAAAAAGCTTATAATTCATAACAGAATGAGATCACGCAGTCGATGGTGCAATATCACACATTACTGCACCCGCGTTAAGATGTATATGGTGGGGATCTCAATGGTGTACTATGTCAGAAGGGGTGGGGATGAAACCCGGGGCCAATGCCAATGCCGGGGCCAATGCTGGTGGGATGATTGTATCCGTCTGTTCATGCCCAGTGAGTGTATATGAGAAGATGGTCAATTCAAAATTTAAAACGCGCGGCATTATCGCTATTCTCAAAATGCGCGGTTCAATTCCGGAATCGTCCGTGCGCACACATTAAGGATATTTTGGTTCTAGTGGTTAATTGTAATACTGACGGCAAAGGCCTTCGTTAATAATGCTGGAAGAACTTGTGGCTCAAACATTTTGCTTGTATGTAAAATAAAAGCAATGACGTATGTTTAAATTGCAAGTATACGCATGATGCAACATGTGTTTATCTCCTCATTGTCTATGAAATGTATATTAATATCCACTATTTATTAAGTATCATTCAAATATTAATAGCAATACCATAAACTGGTAATTTATTCTCAAACGGTCTGTGTAAATGATTGATTTAGTACATTTGGCAGACGACAGATGTTCTGAACAATAAGACAATTTGACATTTAATATATGTGTATATCTTACATGTATCAGTATAATGCTTTAATAAATATGATTAAAACAGGCAAATGCAATTAGTAGTAGTTGTAGCTTTAACACCTGACGCATGCATTGAGTAATTGACGTGTTTGTTATTTGACAGATGTTCAATATTTGAATGCATTTGTAGATGCCAGTATAGACGAAGATATATAGCAACAAACAAGGGTCCCATGTTTGTATAAAGAGATCATAGAAAATCTCTAAAATATATATGGAATGCCCAATTTGAGCCGTTATTAGAAATATTATTGTCTGTGCCGCGTTTTGTTTTTTATTTTTAGCCGTATAGCGTAGCAAATCCAGGCTTTTTTTTGGCGATTTTCGTCTATCTTCTGTCCGTCCGTATGTCCGTCTACGGGTTTTGGCGTTTTGGTAAACGTTTTTGGTTAAAGTTTTTGTTTTTCCTCATTTCTCGAAAACGAATTGCCGGAAAGCTTTTAAACAGTTAAAATGGTGAATTCGAAATCCGACGTTAGCACCACTGTGCAACACTTGTTTATATTTTCTTAGCCATAATGTATCTCCTTATTTCAGTAATATAAATCCGCGCTTTATTGTTGGAGGGCTTTAGCTTGTTTTCTCAATAATTAAGTTCATGTTAATTATTTACCAAACCAAACTATGATTTTGTTTATAAAAGACGGATGAAACAATTAAGCTTAAGTAAATAGAAATAAATAGGTTTCAAACACTATATTCCTTTTCAAATCCCAACACAAATTCGTACTTTGCGCAAAACATTCTCAAATTGCGCCGACACATGGTGCATGTTTTATATCGATTAACCCCTTGCGCAATTCCGGAATAGTCCTGCACAATTCCGGAATCGTCGGGCATTTTAAGAATTCTTACTTTGCGCAGAGCAGTTCCGGAATCGTCCATATTCTCACATTGCTTATAACATATATATGGTTATATGGTGGGGAGTTCAACGTTTTCCAAGTTAAGACCTTTGTGCTACATGTCCCTAGTGGGGACGGACCCTGGGCCGATACTGGTTGGATGGATGTATCCCTCTCTTCATGCTCAGTAAGTGTTCTGAGAAGAAAGTTAACTCTTTTAAGGTTTTTCCCTATACAAGTTTGTGTAAAACATGTGACCTCTGCGGTAGTGCCAAATTTGACCCCATGGTCACGATTTGAACGAACTTGATAGAGGATCATATACTTATGGTACATGCACAATATTAGACCTATAGCTTTACCTCTTATACTACATGCAATATATGAGAGCTCTATACCTTGTGTCCTCAGAGGAGAAGATGTTTTAATTTCGAATCTATATAAGTCTATGTAAAACAAGTGATCGCTGGGGCGTGGTCAAATTTAACGTCAGGGTCGCCATTTAAAACTTGGTAGAGGGCTAATGGTAAATGCGTAATAGTAAACCTCTAGCTCATGTAGTTTCAGAGAAGAAGGTTTGTTTAAGATTTTCCTATACAACATTATGTAAAACTGTGACTCCTGGTCCGAATTTGACCCCAGGGTCATCATTTGAACAAACTTGGTAGTGAACCATAAGCTGATACTACAGGTTATATATGAAAGCTCTGTGCCTTGAGTGCCTTGAGTTGTTAGAGAAGAACGTGTTTCAAGGTTTTCCCTATGCCAACAATACATATGACCCTGTATCAAAGACATAAAGTGAGACAATCACATAAAGTTAACTTAACCAAAGTTAAGTTACCTAACCAAGGTTAAGTTTGGGGAAATAATGCAAAATATGACCTTGACCTTAGTATTTTTTGTCGTTCAGTTATGTCCACCAATGCCAACAATACATATGACCAAGTATCAAACAAAGAAAATGAGGCAATCACATGTATATAGTTAACTGAGGTTAAGTTACCTAACCAAGGTGAAGATTGGGGAAAATAATGCAAAATATGATCTTGACCTTGGTATTTTTTTGTCGTTCAGTGATGTCCACCAATGCCAACAATACATATGACCAAGTATCAAAGACATAAAGTGAAGCAATCACATAAAGTTAACTGAGGTTAAGTTACCTAACCAAGGTTAAGTTACCTAACCAAAGTTAAGTTACCTAACCAAGGTTAAGTTTGGGGACAATAAGCAACATGTGACCTTAACCTTGGTAATTTGTGTCGTTCAGTGATGTCCACCAATGCCAACAATACATATGACCAAGTATCAAATAAAGAAAATGAGGCAATCACATGTATACAATTAACTGAGGTTAAGTTACCTAATCAAGGTTAAGTTACCTAACCAAGGCTATGGTTTGGGAAAATAACGCAAAATATGACTAGACCTTGGTAATTTTGGCGTGATGATGTACCCAACAAAGCATTTGACAAAGTTTCATAAAAATCAAGTGACTGCTTTGTCTCGCTACCCACTATCGTGGGCGAGAGAAAAACGGTTATGGTCATTCAATTTATTACATCTTCCGTAAAAGAAAGATATATGTCGACGTGTACATGTCAACAACTACCTTTGTATATTGTCATGCCGTTTTAATCTATATCCATAAATCCTTTTGTTATTACACCTTAATTATCATTGACAAAGAATATTGTTTTCATTATCTAAACAAGAATATATACAGCGACCAAGTCGTTATCTTAAGATGTCTTAAAACTATATATTACGTTAAAACGACATATATTATAGAATGATGACATCATCTGGGGTATATTAAAGCTTCCATAGATTATACTAAATTGTTTAAAATTAAATGCGAGCCTTAAACTGTTTCACAGTACTGAGTGGTAATAGTTTATAATTAATCAATAAACACAGACCTAAAAACTATTAATATATCTGTGATATAAAGCTAGAACCATTAAAAGAAATTCGGTAAACGTGTCCATTTTAAAATTATAGCCAGTATATATTACAACTGTATCTTTTCAAGTTTTTTTTAACAAACTGGGTCCCCCTAGTCGTCGAAAGCGCGTGCATCGCTGTTATATAAAAGACACCAGTGTAGACCAATGATTTATGTTTATATTACTGTTTAATCGTGTACATAGTCTATGTCCAATTTGTAGACACAAATACAGGGTCTACTCAAGCCACGCGCACTATCGATCAATGACACTTATCGCGATCTTTGAAGGTAGATACTTGCCTCAATTTCATATATGTGCAAACAATTATGACGCAACACATTCCTTTGACACGTCAAGCTTTTGGACGTGTCAAACTGGTATATCGTCCGGTTAGATGTTTATAGAATTATATTAAAGAAACACACGGAAATCTTGAAATATTTATCAAGCATTGAAATTAGCGTCTCAATTTATTTATCCAGTATAATTTTAACGCTGCTTGCATATACCAGAGCTTTATATGACGATTATTATCCCAGCATATACATGTAATTAAAATAATAAATATTATAGTTTTGAGTTTTCATTTTTTTTTTTATCTTATCCTACCTTACGTTAACATAATAATATTATTGGTGCAATATTATCAACAGTTACTAATATGCAAAAACATTTTTTTTTATACTATTCGTATAATTAATATTAATGATTGAACAAATGAAAGTTATGTAGAAAAATTATCGTAACGCCGTGAGTTTTGTTTTAAATCAAGATTGCCGTGTGTCCCTTTAATATTTATCGCCTAGCCTATAATACATTATTTAAAGAGACACATGGACTCTTGAAATGGGATGAATCATCAAAAGAATCACGCCGGTTTGATTAACCCAATATCATTTTGACTTGAAATCTGCTTGCTTCTACATTCTCACATGTAAATACGCATGTTGCAGATACGTTGTATCCATTTGACAAATTAAACCAAACGTAATGGTGTGTTATTTAAGGTTTATAGGCCCTCCACCACTTTACCAATTTAGAATGCGCTACGTCTAAACCACATGCTTTCATTTCAACGGATATATATATAAAGAGAGATAAGTGTTATATATATGTAGTGCTATAACACTATCTCGTCTTGTCTCTTTCTGTTTTCTTATCCTTGTTATTGTAATGAAAGCGATCTTAGAATTCGATGACACGGGCCATATTCCAACGACCCGCTCCACCATAAGCATGAACAATTTAAGATAATGCAATTATTCCGGCTAATAATCTACTCTAATTTAGCACGTTAAACAGTGAACGTATAACTGAACTATGGCGCGGGTTTTGGGATGAACAAATTATGACGTCAAAAAGAAGGCGGGTCTTATGTTTCGGTCAGGAGCTGCATTCGTACTAATGGATAGTTTTACGTCTTAAACACATATGTAAACCCTTCAAAAAATATACAAACGATATATTATGCATTTCAAATCAAATATATTTCGATAGAATCATCAAAGGTTGGGGCCACTGAAGGCAGATTAAGAAGATTAAAATGAAGACCCCAAGGTACCCCGTTTCGCCATATAAGCCAAGATGCGACCTTGGGGTCTTAAAGATAAGCGGCGTCCACGTAATGCGAAAGTCTGCCCTGGGGCCCGGGGTGGGTGGGGCGGGCGGGCGGGGTGATTTGGGGTAATTTTTTCGATTTGTCGTGTTTAATGTCAATAAGTGTACAATATTGAAGACCACATGACGTAATAAATTTGATAAAGTCGTCAAATTTCTTATCGACATATTGAAATATAACTAGTCAAGACGACATACAGCAACTAAACTTATTTAAATGACGAAAATGTCGACTTCAGTCTTTCTGACATGTGAAGGTAAATCGTACTAAGTTGTATTCTTTCAAGTCGAAATGATTCAAGAAACACGCCGTAATTCGAGAAAATGGGGTCGAGAAGACGCGAAACAATGCAACAACCCGACAATTTCGAAGTTTAAATAGAGATAATTAACGCAACAGCTGGTGACCCTTAAACGTTTCCATACGTATTGTCGTAATGTCGCCCACGACAACGCGACATTCTTTCAATTGTATGGAAACGTTTAAGGGTCATCAGTTGTTGCGTTAATTACCTCCTTATAGACTTCGAAATTGGCGGGTTGTTGCATTGTTTCGCGTCTACTCGACCCCATTTTCTCGACTTACGGCGTATTTCTTGAATCATTTCGACTTGAAAAATGCAACTTAGTACGATTTATCTTCATATTTCTGAAAGACTGAAGTCGACATTTTCGTCAATTAAATAAGTTAAGTTGCTGTAAGTAGTCTTGACTAGTTATATTTCAATATGTCGATAAGAACTTTGACGACTTAATCAAATTTATATGGAAACGTTTAAGGGTCACCAGTTGTTGCGTTAATTACCTCCTTGTAGACTTCGAAATTGGCGGGTTGTTGCATTGTTTCGCGTCTTCTCGACCACATTTTCTCGACTTACGGCATGTTTCTTGAATCATTTCGACTTGAAAGAATGCAACTTAGTACGATTTACCTTCACATGTCTGAAAGACTGAAGTCGAAATGTTCGTCAATTAAATAAGTTTAGTTGCTGTATGTCGTCTTGACTAGTTATATTTCAATATGTCGATAAGAAATTTGACGACTTATTCAAATTTATTACGTCATGTCGTCATCAATATTGTTCACTTATTGACATTAAACACGTCAAATCATGTTCTCAGTGGTTATTCCTAAGTTTGGTTGAATTCCGTTCAGCGGTTTAGGAGGAGATGCGGTAACGGACAGACGGACGGACGGACGGGCGGACAGACGGACAAACGGAGGCGATTTTAATATACCCTGTTTTTTTCTTCAAACATGTGGGTATAAATATGGTATATTAAAGAGTAAACAGAGATATCATAAAAGCGAATTTAAAAAAGAAGAGAAAAAAGAAAAAAAAGTAACAAAACGCCAGCGCAACTCTACAGTAGATATAAAAAATACACGATGTAAATTCGAAATCAAAAAGTGGCCCGCAACTTTTAGGCCATAATCTGCAAAACATATCAGTAATAGTTTGAGAACCCAACGCGTATAATTAAACCAAACAATTACAAGTCAGTAAAATCTCGTTAAAAATGGATGTGACCATTTGCAATACGTTATTCATATGTATGCAAATAGAAACGGTAATCGAAAACAATAAATAGAGGATCTTACATGAGTACTCATTCATTATTGAATTTATTAAACGAGTTTATAAAATGATATAATGCGAGGCTCGTGCCGAGCATTATATCATTTTTGCTAACGAGTTTAATAAATTCAATAATGAATGAGAACGAATGTTAGATTCTATTTATTACATAACTTATAACATCACATTACGTCGAAAACCTTCATTAACATTATGTTATACCACTAGAGGAATATCGAAAATATTGAATGGTATTATTACACTCCCACACCACATGTTATGTGATAATAGTAAATACGGCACATGCCCATTTAGGACTAAGGAGCGCCTCCCTACGGTACCTTTCATCACCAACATGTAGCTGCCCACAGGGGCAGTCTTGACTGGCCATCGTTATCGACGGTAATTAAACCTTTCCTCACCGCGGTAGCCTAGACACGCAGTGATCCTCGGATCTCACGCGAACACGTGGTGAATGAGCTGCCGCCTTACCTCAGTCCAGACATCAACCACAATATATGCTGTGTCCTAGGCATAGCAACCACCAACTCACAGCAACCACACAACTAAACCCAACAAAATGCCCCAACATTACAACTTAAACACACGTTATGAACCGAACAGACCCCAGTTCGATGCCCATAAGTATCAATATGCCGCAAATGGACACGCTAATCATCCCCAAGACAGCGTGATACAGACATATACCTCATCAACCCCCAGCATTTATGATATGAGGACCAGGGAGCCCGTATCATACACACTACAATCACAAACGCACCACATACACCACAAATCCAAACAAGTCGGACAAGAAAGAGCCAACACACGAATTTAAGTTGAATTAACCGCTGATGTTGACTTGTTTTGGCATATATTCAGACATTAAATAGCTATGTCACTTTCAAAATTCAAAATTCAAAAAAAATTAAAGTCCAGACTCTATTGTGCCCATCTCTTTAAGATATCTTGTCGAACCACATACACACACACACAAACACACTGGAAGATGACTCAAATCTTAAACCTACACTCATGGAACATCGCAGGTAGAGAATTGAATTGGGGTTTTAAGGCGCACCAACACATGAAAAGGTTATATGGCGCCTAACAGGCATGAACATGCCAGGCTCATCTTCCATGTACATCGAGATAAAATATGGAAAATGGGCCTAGAACCTTCTCACCCTGAACTGCAGAGTTGCTGCAAATTCTATCGTAGAAACTCCATTTACGCTGGAGCCACGTTATTGTTTTTCTGCCACTGCTCTTTGATGCGAGCGAGATAGCACCTGAAACAATGCAGGGATCATGATGAAGACCTTTAATGGACATGAACAAAAAATGATAAAATGAACATGAATTTGGGGGGATTCTACCCCTCTGCCTACCCCTCCAAAGGGATCTGCAGTGGCCCTATGATTAGCCCCGTGACCAAACGGGGCCCCCGATCCCATTTGATTCGGGGGTCAGCAAGTCAAAGGTAAAGGTCACGATAACCGTAACCTTCAGTCATGGAACTCATAGGCACATTGTGAGAGGAGGAACCCAATTGTTTGGGGTCAGTAGGTCAAAGGTCAACGGCACCGTGACCTTTTATGAAAATGCACATCCCAGGGAATAACTCTGAAACCATAATACATTGAAACCATAATACATACACTCATGAAGCTTCAAAGGTATATTGCCCTATTTGAGATGAGGATCCCTAATTTGTGGAGTCAGTAGGTCCAAGGGCGAGGTCACCATTACCTTACATGTAAATAGGCATTCCAGATGATAACGAAGCCATAACACCTACAACCATTAAAATTGATCGGTGAGAGGAAGAACTCTACTGTATTTGGGGTCAGTAGGTCAAAGTTCAAGACCATTCCCTTGTAAAGCATTACACCCACCAATCCATGAAGCATTTTTTGTTAGAAGTTCAAAGGTCATATTTACCTCACACATAGAAATGCTGTAACATAATAGCCCAGCACGAATGTTTGTTATAAGCCATAGGTATGTTTCGTAATAGGTATAACCTAAACTAACATAACAATCATAAGGACACGGGCGTATAATGCCTAGTTAGGCTGCGCTCTTGTAATCTCTACTTGCCAGAGGCTAACAAAGCTTATGGGATGGCTAGCAGTACGTTGATGAAAATTCATAACAAGCATCCTTGCACGGTCCTCTCTCAGATTTATATAAGCATCCATATCCATCAACAAATATTACCGCCGTTACTAAAATAGAAACATCTTTAAACAACTTATCATGAACCAATCGTTGAGAAAACCTCCCCAAGAAGCATCGTCTTGTGAACCTTTTACAGATTTTTAAAAATCCTTGTTAACCTTTCTCTGATTTATGAAAAATCATTCCGATTCGCCAACAAATATGGCCACCGTTATTAACAATAGAAACATTGTTAAACGATTTCTCGCTAAACAATGACCTTATTGTTTTGTACTTCACCAGGAGCATCGGCTCATGACCCTTTTCCCAAAGTTTTACAAATATCCCCGATCCATTAAGATCCATTTGCAAATAATATTTGCCGTCGTTACTAAAATAGAAAAATCTGTAAAAATCTACTTATAAACCAATGACCCAATTGATTTGAAATTGTACTAAAGCCATTGCCTTATAACCCGTTCTCAGACTCGTAAAATCGCACTTATTGGTCACTAAACACGGCAACCGCTACTGAAAATAGAAACATCTTTAAACGTCTTCTTCTCATGGACCACTGGTCTAGTTGTTTTGAAATTTCAACAAAAGCACTGTCTCATGACCGTTTCTCAGAATTATACAAATTGCACTCGGCCGTCAACACATGGCTGCCGTTACTAAAGTTAAAATAAAGGCTTCCCGTAAACCAATGGCCGAATTATTTTGTAACTTCGCAAAAAGCATCGTTTCAATACCATTTCTCAGAGTTTTACACATTGTCTCGATCCGTCAACAAATATGGCCTGCTTTACTAAAAATAGAAACATCTATAAACAACTTCATATCAGCCAATGGCCCGATTGCTTTAGAACTTCACCAAAAGCATCGTCACATGATCTTTTCTCCGATTGACATACATCTGAATCGTTAAATAAGTATGACCGCTTTTACGAAAGACAAAACAATCTTTAACGTAACTTCTCATGAACCATTGGTCACATAAACCAATGGTCCAATAATTCTGATAACCGTTTTGTGAACAAATATGGCCGCCGTTACAAAAGATTGAAGAAAAATGAATGATTTTATAAGTTTTTTTCTGTTAATTTTGTTTGGAGCCGTTGACCTTGCTAGCAGAGCGTCTTCATGCCCTCTTTGGCCTATCCGGGAGGTGCTCTGTAATGCGTTCTTTCAAAGGTCTTTCAGTTTCTCCTACGTATATTGTTTTGTCACATCGTACACACATGTAAAAATGGAAAGCCATAGCTGTCTGCTAATAGTATTTTTCAATTCGTTATGTAGATAAGTTAATTCGTAATGTAGATAAGTCCATTCGTTATGTAGATAAGTCAATTTGTTATGTAGGTAAGTTAATTCGTTATGTAGATAAGTTAATTCGTTATGTAGTGCAGTCAATTCGTTATGTACAATTGTTAATTCGTTATGTACATAAGTTAATTCGTTTTGTAGATAAGTTACTTCGTTATGTAGATAAGTCAATTCGTTATGTAGAGGTGTACTGGAAGTAAATCAAATCCCATTGAGTCCAATGCAATATTGTCCAAGCTTTCTAGTTAGCCATTTTTCAAAATGAAATTCAAACTAAGATTCACTTACATGTTCTTAGTCATGAGACCTGCCTCTACCTGCCTCTCTAGAAAACTGCTGAGAATAGGAGGGGAGCATGTGGCATATAAGAAAAGAAAATTCTGATCTTTGTTGACACCGTGAACGAACTGCATTAATTCGGCACCTCTTAAATGTGTTCTACTTTCATTTTCAAAGCTTTCAAGTTGATAAATAAAATCATCATGCAACCATGCAAAGGGTTTTTAGCTATCACAAACAAGTCAATAAAGTCATTTCAGCCAGAAAAACAGGCATTAAATACTCAAAAATGCCTTTTATCACAAACAAAGTTAGGGATTATATATTTGGGAACTCCTTTCGACTACACCAGGCAGGAACCTACACCAGGCAGGAACTACACCAGGCAGGAATACCACAGTGATTTACTTCCTGTATACCTAGATAAGTCAATTCGTTATGTAGGTAAGTCAATTCGTTATATAGATAAGTCACTTCGTTATGTAGATAAGTCAATTCGTTATGTAGATAAGTTGATTCGTTATGTAGTCCAGTCAATTCGTTATGTACAATTGTTAATTCGTTATGTAGATAAGTCAAATACTGCAAAGTTGATTCTAGCGTTTTCTGGTTTGCAATGGCCTTTTTACTGCCATCTAGCACATCTCCTATATTTTTTGGACCACCCATGAGATAGAGAAATTCGTGGTGGAACAAACGGTATCCAAAATCACTTCGACTCGCTGGTATACCACATGGAGCTTGGGCTTGAAGCACCGTAAAAACCGACAGTTTCAAGAAATAACAGTATGAATAAATTGTCTAGGTAAAATATTTCCCTTCAACGATTAACTCAAGAAAAACAAAGAAGTCATTATTTAACACTTTCTTCTGCAATACAGCTAGAGCCTTCTCTATTAAAAAAAATCATCATCCAAATGTTCGATGTTCACATCTTCTGTTTGTGTACTTGTGTCGATGTATATTTTATTTTGTTTGATCTTCTATTCATATATCTTCCCATTCGGTGTCATTTCCGTCAACTGAGAATATTTTTTGCGTTTTTATCGGAGCGCCCGATGGGGTAAATATTTTGGGAGTCGATGAAAGAGGATAGGGGTGTTAAGTAAAAATTTCAAAATGTACACGTGTGTGTGTGTAATTCAAGGATTATAGTCCTTCTACCATTTGAACCCCGAGAGGAATCCCTCGGTGGCTCGACATTATGTGTGGTCTGTTTGTGTGAGTGAGTGTGTGTAGTGCTATGCGTCTATCTACAGTCTACTTGAAGCAGATATAGTTAACCCCGGGGTTGGGCCATATTTGACCCCAGCGTCACCATTTTAGAAATACTTGGTATAGGATACTAACCGTATTAAACATACAAAATATTAAACCTGTAGCTCTTGCAAAACCATTCGGTATAACTATTCATGCTGCCATCGGTGGTTATTCGAGGAAAATTCTGTGGTTGAAAGCAGGTCCTTCAAAAAACAATCCAAGATTCATAGCTCGACTTTTTTAGACTTTGTCAAGAAATTAGTGAGAGTACCGAGAATGGTACGATTCGATGGGGGTTCTGAAAATGTTGTTGTAAAAGATCTTTAGATGTCCCTCAGATGTATCACACAGACATATGTCTGGTCGAAAAAGTTTTCTTACTGGAAAATCTACTGGAAATTAAAGAACTGAGAGACTATGGGGCAGTCTTAAAATACATTTTACCCAATACTGGAGAAATTATTTCAGAGATATGCGAGACAGCGGTGTCTTTACTGATACAGACCCACTTATATGTTGTTGAAAATTTGAATGAGCATAGAATCAGATCACAGCGAAATGAGGTATTAGTGCCGTCTGGTATTCCTGAAGTCATGTACTATCAACATTGTCAAGCGTTTGAAGCATATGATTACCTGTTTCCACTACCGTGTGATTTACAAACCATTGGAGAACTAGCCAATGAGTATACAGACGAGTTCCTTGTTAAAGGATTGTTCTAATGAATTTCTGCAAATTATGGAATGTGAAACAGGAAATGCGAGAAATCAGTGGCCAATACCTTCAAATATTGAAGGAGCGCTTGATCAATTCCGCTAAAGGTAACAACCGCCGCTAAAGGTAACAATTCCAACGCTCCGCTAAAGGTAACACTCAATTAACAACCTCCGCTAAAGGTAACACTCACCTCTTCCGCTAAAGGTAAGAACGCTAACGCTAAAGGTAACAACTTTTCATGTTAACGCTATTTAAAGATAACAACTGTCTACGTTATAGGTAACAACGTTTTTCAATATCTACAGTTTCAATGAAAATTTAGTTAACATGTTCTTGTTAGCATTTGATTCGCTTCCGTACGATGCAACCCGTATCGGCGGTGTTAGAGAGTGTGCTGGTCTCCTACTCGGACACGTTGATTTTCTGCAGGTTCGAATCCCATTGGAAGCCCGACTTGTCAAGTGAAAAAGTGTCGATACTTGTGGATGGCGGAAGACAGAGAGTACAGGTTCTACCCTTGAAAAATGGTGTGATCTGCCTCAACCGACCGTCATATATGGCCTAATATGTGCTAAAATGACTTAAAATACCATTCAAACAAAACCAACTCCTCTTACATCAAGATCATGCCAAATTAAGGTTGTCATCTGCGCCATTAAGAGTGGTATGTGTATAAGCTGCTTAGCTTGTTTAACGATATAAGTAAAACACGTATATGCAGTTTGTGACTGTTTAACTGTGATTTGGTTTCGTTTGGAGGTAATATACACATTTAGTTCGATTTTAAGACAACATCGGGTTTATTAATAAAGTACCCAACTGCTTGGTAACGCATATTTTCTTTTGCTATACTTTTGCTATAATGGGTAAGATATGATATAGTAAATAGAGTGTAAAAAAAAAAATAGAGCACTGGTGAGGAGAAAAAAAATAATGCAGACTTGAATCAGTACTATCTCATCTCAGAAACAGTTTACTGACATGTTAATCGAATGATTACACACATATGCAAGGGAAACATGTCACTTTTACAAGGGAACACTTTCTGTATGCCAAACACGAAACTCGGCATGCATTTTTAAACAAACCCTGACGATGTTATAAAGAACATACGAATGACTGATAATAAAACTGCAGTTTACTTCCACTTTGATATTTAGTCCGCAAGAGTTAATTTTGAAGCTACCTTTAAATACATAAATAAAAGTGTGTGTGTGGTGGGGGTGGGGGTGAGGGCGTGGGGCGTGGCGGGTAACCATTTTAAATTTAGGTTTGTTCTTCGTTATTATACCATATATTTTAATTCAATAAATATGCATTATTCTCAACCATTAGGAATATTGTCAAACAATTTAGTTTGAACTCTGTGAGAAAAGCACGTCAGGGATATATAACCTGATTGGGTTTATTTTACAATCATCAAATATCACGTTCATTGATTTCTATTATATCTCCGTATTGGGTTTCAAAAAAAGGTATCTGATAGGTCACGTACGATGTCTTTCAATGATGTAGGAAACATAAAAAGAGTTTATTCCACCGTATGATAAATCAGCAAATTGAATTGAAATGAAGCTCTGTCACATTTATTCTACATTATTTGAACGGCCACTCATTTGTTTTACGTGGAATACCTAGAACTGTATTAATCCATGCTCAAGGATTGAACTTACGCCCAAACAATTTATACCTGGCATTGATTGAATAGCCCCTAATTTCTTAGAGAGACAATATGGCGGAATATATGCATTGGTCCAATATAAATGCAACGGAGTCGATGAGCCCATTCTTCTTAGGAATTAGGGCTCGATTTGGCTTGATTTAAATTGCGACCCGTGCTCCATTCAACGATTGAATCTGTCATTTATTAGTATACGGTATCTAGTTCATCAATTAACCATTAGTACAGACTTACACGTCTGAAATTCCTGTCAACCACGGTGCAGCGGGGGTGGCTTTGGATCATATGCTGGAGGTCGTGTGCTCGATCCCCGACCGGGTCACACCAAAAACTTAACAAGTAGCTGCATTGCTTGACTCTGATGCTATAAGTGTTATGCTATGACTGGTCGGTCCGATGTCAGTTTAATGTGATTGGATGAGTCATGGCATGTGCCTACGGCGCGATCCACTTCCATATATATGTACTATTTATACACACTGCATGTACTTAGCGTATTTGAGCATAATTGGTCAAGTTTACTAATACACAGGTTTTCAGTATACATTCTTACATATTGAAAATAATATTCTGATTAAGAAAACATTTATGTTTTATCATTTTACATCAGTATATGTAACATCTCGTTGTGATATAATCACAATAAATTATAAATAAATCTCTCTGCTATTGATTTGACGAACTATTCTATAATATTATGCAAATACATGCATAATTATGCACACGGCTGTTCATTTGACGAACTAACATCAATACATTGACCATCACAGAAACAGACTAACTCACTCAGTTATTCTGGTCGGTAACAGCTGGTTCATAACATGAGGACATGTGTCTTGCCACACTATGTTGGGTCTGGCATATTTAGCATGCACTCTCCAAATCAGTAACTGATATGCACATTTAATAGATGAAGTAAAAACCTATCATATGTTTCGGGGAGAGTGGGTGGGGGTAACTAACTTCCTTGTAACATGCTGTTATGTTTCTGATTTTAATGAAATTGTTCAAACAGCAACTTTATTCTAATGTCTACAGTTTACATTTGAATATTACCTCTTCATAAACTTTACCGGTGCTCTGGTAAAATACTCCTAGGTAAAGTAGTCATATGAGGAGAAATACTTTAGAATAGTTTGTTATGACTACTTCTTAATTATTTAGAATACAAGAGCCCTTTTAAATATCAGATGTACAGAAAAGACTAGTTTAAATATCATGTGTACAGAAGAGCCTGATTTAAATACCAGGTGTACAGAAAAGCCTCCTTTAAATACCAGGTGTACAGAAGAACCTAGTTTAATACCGGTGTGCAGAAGAGCCTCTGTTAATACCAGGTGTACAGAAAAGCCTAGTTTAAATACCACGTGCACAGAAGAGCCTCTTTTAAATATCAGGTGTACAGAAGAGCCTAGTTTAAATATCATGTGTACAGAAGAGCCTTGTTTCAATACCAGGTGTACAGAAGACCCTCGTTTAAATATCAGGTGTACTTAGAAGAGCCTCGTTTAAACACCAGGTGTACAGAAGAACCTTGTTTAAATACCACATACCAGGTGTACATAAGAGACTGGTTTATATAGCAGGTGTACAGAAGAGCCTATTTTAAATATCAGGTGTACAGAAGAGCCTTGTTTAAATACCAGGTGTGCAAAAGAGCCTGGTTTAGATACCAGGTTTGCAGAAGAGCCTCGTTTAAATACCAGGTGTACAGAAGAGCCTCTTTTAAATAGCAGGTGTACAGAAGAGCCTCGTTTAAATACCAGGTCTACAGAAGAGCCTGATTTAAATACCAGGTGTACAGAAGAGCCTCGTTTAAATACCAGGTGTATAGAAGAGCCTCGTTTAAATACCATGTTTACATAACAACCTGGTTTAGATACCAGGAGTACAGAAGAGCCTGGTTGAAATACCAGGTGTACATAAGAGCGAACACTAATAGTACTACTAATCATAATGTAGCCTTAAAAGTGCTATATAAGCATAGAATCAACTGTAATATTTGTTAATGTTTTTTCAGAAATTGTTTAATTTTCTGTTCATTGGTTAATACGCATTAAAGTTCTCAGTTATTAAATGTTATTTTGTTAAAATTAAAGTATAAAACATATATGTCTTGCATCTCTTTGGATGTCACAGTATCCACTACTGTTAAAATAAAAGACATTTACAGTGGTCTAATAATCACTTGTATAACATTTCAAAAGGTCGTAACTGCTAGATACAACTTTTTTGATGAAAATATTCCTTGTCGATTACTTAATAACATAAGGTCGCAAGTGCAATTTCTCTGATTAAAAGTCAAAATTGAAATTTTGTAATAAGAAATACTATATTTTAAAAGCGAGCAAACTACAGCTTATGTCACTATATGATTATTCACAGTATTAACACAATTTACAAGGTCAGTCAGTTTTTTTCACTTTGCGAAAAACTATGATTTTTCACTTTACCTTATGATTCTAGACCATCGATGTGTGACCTTGACCTTGTAGCCACGGACCTGGATTGTGGTGAGGACTTGTGCTAAGTGATTTAAAAATCCGTTCATGAATGTCAGAGTTATTTACCGGACACGATGGTACGGACGAACGGACGGACGGACAGTGCGACTACTATATGCAACCCTTCGGCGGCATAACAAAACACTAAAATATTTTCAGGGAGTACATAGATCAAAACGCTCAACATATTTAATAGTATTGCCGAGAGCAATAGTTTACATGATCCTTCCATTACCGAGACTACACATGCGCATTATGGAAAAATATGACGACCAACTGCGTCAATAACGTCATGATTATTGTGAGACCTTATGAAAATTTAGTTGATGCCAATATTAATACACCATGATTTGTTTCCGATAAATTTGGAAATAAAATGTCATAAACTTCACTCAGAATATGCTGTTTAATCAAGTCATAATGAGTGTGATTGTAAATTTTGAATGCGTTGCCATGCTAACCATCAACTTGAAATAGATCTGTTTATATATCGCACAAATACAAACAAAAATGTAGCTTTAATCAAAATGTAAATATACATTCACCGTTTTGTTTCTATTGGCACTTAATGGTAGTATTTGCCTGGGTAGAATGTAAAAAATAAAAAATAAAAAACCTAAATATTAAGCACAAACAGGAACAGAAAACGATTATCAAGGAGTTTCTGCTATCCTAATCAAGAAGTTTAATATTCTTTCAAGAGGTTTTGTATTAGCGACAGGTATGCCAAGGGCTATCATTTGACATATTTCATTTATTTTAAAATAAATGTGCTTGTGAACTAATTATTTCCATCGAATATTAAACAAGAGTCCCAAGAGACGAAGGAAATGTTCATCACTTTTTGGAAAGAGAAGAGTGATAGTTTGTTGGTTTGTTCGTTCCAAGGCGGTATCCCTATTGTCAACCCGTTTTGTGTTTGTGACGTCATATGCCTTTATTGTTACTATTACCATTCTTATTTGCCATTTTGCGTGTTTTTGGGGTTTACTGTGTTCTGTGAAAGCTGCATTTCCTGTTATATATTTATTAGAATTGTGTTTATCTGCATTTTTCAGTACATTTTATGCTATATAATGACGGTAAATTTTGTAGTGGATGGAGACCAATCATTTATTTTCTAAATGGAGAACAATCATTTATTTTCTAAATAGAATCAGTAGTCAGTACTGTACAACAATGCTTTCCACAATAATTAACAATTTCTAATTGAGAGGCAATGGGTTTCGGACGCAGTATCTTTATCCTATCGACCACGGCTGCGCATGACCCCTCTGTGGATCATCAGATACACTGTCAAGTTTACTATCGCTTTTCAGGATTTCCTTTTTCGTGAATAAATAGTAAATATACGAAACAAAAGCTACAGGGTAGCTGGTTCCTGTTATTAGAGTTATCTCCCCTTCTCCCTTTTGAATAAAAGTATGGTTTATTTAAAATAAAATTCTCTGAAACTGACTCGTGTCAAATTTTAAGGTACTCATAGGATTGTAGTTTTGGATGAGGGAGGGTCCAAATAGGCAGCACCTTTGGAGATGGCGTGTCCATAGGTGTTAGCGGATGTTTTTAGAACACCTGTCATAAATGATGAAATCTCGTGTCAAGATGTGTACAATACCTCGTGTACAACTGGGATGGAACTTTGAGGTGAGGAAGGGCCTAGCTCGGAATCACCCTAACGATGGTGTTAAAGATAGAAATGTTTTACAACACCTGTCATAAATCAAGTGAAAACGGTTGTTATGCTAATTTGATGAAGGTTGTGTAGGGTTAGTCGCATTTCAAATGTAAAATAAGGGATTACCTTCTAGCACACACCTTTCGGATGTTGGAATTTTTATTGTAATAATGTTGTGTGATTTTGTTTTAAAGTGCACACATAACCAGTGTCAGAAGATATCACTGGGTGGATTATCATGTACTATGGCGTAGTGTTCTAGTGTCGCAGCACTATATCTGTTACAAGTGGACAGTATGTATATACACATTACACCGTAGAATCACACATACGCACGCGCACACACACACGCGTTATTTTATATTTCAAACCCTTCTCTCTCTTATTTATTTGATGTCCAGTTATCTCATTTCTTCCCACTCCGTTATATGTTCGTGCATTGTCTTATATATACCATAACAATGGGTAAATAATATCCTGTTTATGTTTAATCCATTTTAAATTTTTTTATATTGATGTTTACATTTTATCAACAATTCCTAGGCTTGCACATCCAATAGTATTTGCAATTATAATACATCGACAGTGAAAGCAGATAATTTACCTTTCTCACATAACGTGGAATCTTCACGCGACACCACCCATATCCATTTCGTAAGCGGCAATCTGATTGGTCATTTCAAATGTAAAAAGTATAGGTGCACCGATACTTTTGTGCGTACGTCTAATTATGGGGGGTCAAAAAGAAAGTGTAGGTGCACCTGTAAAACTGTAGGTGCACCTATAAAAAGTGTAGGTGCACCTATAAAAAGTGTAGGTGCACCTATATATTTTATGGGTGCACCTACAATTTTATGGGTGCACCTACATTTTTACAGGTGCACCCATAAAATATATAGGTGCACCTACACTTTTTTACAGGTGCACCTACATCAGTAGTTTTGACCCCGATCCTACACCATAGTATGAGCGGGATGGATGCCCTATACTGCCAATCGGCTCACTAGAAAACTTCGATTAAAGGAAACCTGTCCAAAGAGAACCTCGTTTCAGTTCCCACTTGTTATGCTTTTAATCAAAATCTACCTGTATTAAGAAAACAAATACTTTAAGAGAAGATAGTTTTAGTCCCCAGTATAGTGTTACTTTGAATAAAATTCAACTGCTTTTAGAGACCCAACTGAACCTGTATTAGGAGACCACATGTTCTAATCGATATTCCTTTATATGTCTAATTACACGTTTAACTATAGTCTAACACTGTATTTTTAAAGTGCAGGGTCGGCATCTCTAAATAAAAGTCTGTCAGTGATGGAGGATGTATTCAGATGTAACCTGCATGGAATCTACCACAAACTGTTTCCCGACTTTGGAGGTAATTGTGCTTTAAACCAGTTTGATTAACGTTTTGTGAATAATTTCAACTACTAACACGTCACCGCAGGTATATATCTATATCAATGAATTAAAAACAAACAGCCATTTACACTCCTTTAACTTTCTATAAACACAAGGTATCGATACTTGAAATTGAACATGACCGATTCTAGTTTTATTTTTTATGAATCCACATTGATACATTTATCTTCGGAACGATGTTTTTTTTATGTTTCGTTTCAGATAAATAACACTCACCTCAGAGCTCATAAACTCGTTAATTACTTCCGGTCAAGTACGTGTTTCTTGGAAAGCGATTATCTGATTGGCTTATTTGACTTCAGTTCTCCGTTCTATACTCGAAAACAGTTCTCCGTACTACATTCAACTATAGTTCTCCGTTCTACATTCAACTATAGTTCTCCGTTCTACATTCGATTCCAATTTTCCGTTCTACATTCGAC
This sequence comes from Cyrtodaria siliqua, assembly GCA_037043455.1. NCBI lineage: Eukaryota > Metazoa > Mollusca > Bivalvia > Adapedonta > Hiatellidae > Cyrtodaria > Cyrtodaria siliqua. The sequence goes on along the minus strand of JAWPHD010002917.1, from coordinate 139,064 downwards.
TCTAGTTCTCAGTTCTACATTCGACTCTAGTTCTCCGTTCTACATTCGACTTCAGTTCTCCGTTCCACATTCAAAACTAGTTCTCCGTTTTATATTCAGCTTCAGTTCTCCGTTCTTCATTCGAACTTAGTTCTCCGTTCGTTCTACATTCAACTTGAACCTAGTTCTCCGTTTTACATTCGACTTTACATTTCCGTTAAACATTCAAACCTAGTTTTCCGTTCTACATTCAAACCTATTTCTCCGTTATACATTCAACTTCAGTTCTCCATTCTATATTCGAACCTAGTTGTTCTCCGTTCTACATTCGACTTCGGATCTCCGTTCTACATTCGAACCTAGTTCTCCGCTCTAGATTCGGCTTCAGTTCTCAGTTCTACATTCGAACCTAGTTCTCCGTTCTACATTCAACTACAGTTTTTCGTTCTACATTGGACTCCAGTTCTCCGTTCTACATTAGACTCTAGTTTTCCATTCTATATTCGACTCCAGTTATTCGTTCTACATTAGACTCTAGTTTTCGGTTCTACATTAGACTATAGTTCTCCGTTCTATATTCGACTTCAGTTCGCCGTTCTATACTCGAACGCAGTTCTCCGTTCTGCATTCAACTATAGTTCTCCGTTTTACATTCAACTATAGTTCTCCGTTCTACATTCGAATTCAATTCTCAGTTCTACATTCGACTCTAGTTCTCCGTTCTACATTCGACTTCAGTTCTCCGTTGCACATTCAGTACTAATTCTCCGTTTTACATTTAGCTTCAGTTCTCCGTTCTACATACTTAGTTCTCCGTTCTGCATTCGAACCTTGTTCTCCGTTTTACATTCCACTTCAGTTTTCCGTTCTACATTCAAACCAAGTTCTCCTTTCTACATTCAAACCTAGTTCTCCGTTCTACATTCAACTTCAGTTATACGTTCGCTATTCGAACCTAGTTGTTCTCCGTTTTACATTCGACTTTGGTTCTCCGTTCTACATTCGTTTCCAGTTTTCCGTTCGATATTCGACTTCAGTTCTCCGTTCCACATTCAAAACTAGTTCTCCGTTCTACATTCGAATTCAGTTTTTTATTCTACATTCGGCTTTTGTTTTCTGTTCCACATTCAAAACTGGTTCTTCGTTCTAAATTCAACTTCAGTTCTCCGTTCTACATTCAAACCTAGTTCTCCGTTCTACATTCGACTTTAGTTCTCCGTTCTACATTCGAACCGAGTTCTCCGTTCTAAATTTAACTACAGTTCTCCGTTCTACATTCGACTCCAATTATTCGTTCTACACTCGACTCTAGTTTTCCTTTCTACATTCAACTTCAGTTCTCCGTTCTATACTCGAACGCAGTTCTCCGTTCTACATTCGAATCCAATTCTCCGTTCTACATTCAACTATAGTTATCCGTTCTACATTCGAGTTCAGTTCTCAGTTCCACATTCAAAAATAGTTCTCCGTTTTACAGTCAGCTTCAGTTCTCCGTTCTGCATTCGAACCTAGTTCTCCGTTTTACATTCGACTTCAGTTTTCCATTGCACATTCAAACCTAGTTCTCCCTTCTACATTCAAACCTAGTTCTCCGTTCTACATTCAACTTCAGTTCTCCGTTCTATATTCGAACCTAGTTGTTCTCCGTTCTACATTCGACTTCGGTTCTACATTCAACTAGTTTTCCGTTCTACATCGACTCTAGCTTTCCGTTCTACATTCGACTCTAGTTCTCCGTTGTACTTTTCGACTTCATTCCCGGTTCCTGATTCGGCGCGAATAAGGAACTGGCTTCTGTGTATGTTAAAGTCTGCTGAATTTGTGTGGAATCGTAAAGTATCATATTAGTTGATTTAGGAGACATGAGTTTGAAAAGAAACATCCTACCATGTTGCCGAGTTTATAACATCGCAAGTCGTTTTCCATGAAACTGGGATATGTGCAATATGAAAATCAATGTGATATTATTCAATTTCTCATTGGGTTCGAATCGGGAACTAGGAACCAGGAACCAGTTCGTAGTCCCCTGTTACTGGTTCACAATTCGATTCGAATAAGGAATCGGGAACCGGGAATTGGGAAATGGGAACCGGGAGCTCGGACAGCTAGAGACATTTACATACAAGTGGTCGGTGTGAACCAAAACACACATGCAGACTTCGCGTGTGAGTGTTCTTAACTATAAAAGGAAAACGTCCTTTGAAACTACTTCGACTATTAAAATGTGTAACATAAGCCAATGTCGGATCGGGCGCGCACCCCTCACATTACGATGTCAGAGTATTAACTTTCATACCCCATCTCCAAGAAGCGAAAACGCGGTTGGCTGGGGAATGAAATAAAACTTTAAATTCGGCTTAAAAAGTTTGCATATTGTAAAATTAAAACATTTAATAGGTAATTTTAAAAAGGTTAACGATTTGTTTTAGTAAACAATATTTAAAAAACAAACATTTATTGTCGAAATATCCGTTATAAAATCCCGCTAATATAAGCTTCCCCATCGCTAAATGAAATTAAGACGGGACCACGTAGGTGCCGTTTTTGCATGCTCCCAGACACTCATAGCTTTGCGCACTTATTGCGTGGCTCAAAATAACAAAATCCAACCCGGCTCAAAGTAACAAAATCCAACCCTTACCACTCAGTTCAATAATGATTAGCATGTGCTCTGCTCATCTTGACAAAACATATAAAAACAACAACATCTGGATTTTTTAAATTTACAAATGGTACATCCATCTAAGCCTACGTGTATGGCAAAGTCGTTGAGTTTGAAACCTTCTAGTCTCCAACCGCTACGGGCTCTAATCCCTCTGGGAGCTCGACTTGAAAGTGACAAATAGACACTTCGTACGGATGCGGAAGGTAAAGTTGGGTATTCTGCCTCTAACACTAAAACTGGACCGTCATATATAGCCTAAAATGTGCTGAAAATGACCTAAAATACCATTCAACCAACATCAATCATGCATTCTGTAGATGATGTCTGGATTTATTCAGGTGTGTTTGTGTGTGTGGGGGGTGGTGGGGGAGGGGGAGATATTTTACTCTTTGTGTAGGGTACGGATAGACTAGGGTGGATTTCAGGTAGTACTCCGTATCTCTGTAGTAATTGTTTTCCGTTTCAACATATTCATGCTTTATTCATCTCTTGTTTTAAATTAAATTACATGATTTCATGGCGTTGAAGCTTTTGATACGAAAATGTATCTAGGGGTCCATTTGACAAAAGAAAGTGCTGGAACGATGTCGAACGGAGAACTGAGATTAAATGTAAAACGGAGAACTAGAGTCGAATATAGAACGCAGAACTGAAGTCGAATGTAGAACGGATAACTGAAGTCAAATGCAGAGCGGAGAACTAGAGTCGAATGTAGTACAGAGAACTAGGTTCGAATGTAGAACGAAGAACTAGGTTTAAATGTAGAACGGCGAACTAGAGTCGAATGTAGAACGGAGAACTGGAGTCGAATGTAATGCGGAGAACTGTAGTTGAATGTAGAACGGAGAACTGGAGTCGACTGACGAACGGAGAACTAAAAGACGAATGTAGAACGAAGAACTAGGTTCTAATATAGAACGGAGAACTGGAGTCGAATTTAGAACGGAGAACTGGAGTCGAATGTAAAACGGAGAACTAGATTCGAATGTAGAACGGAGCACTATAGGTTCGAATGTAGAACGGGGAACTGGAGTCGAATGTAGAACGGAGAACGAGAGTCGAATGTAGAACGGAGAACTGAAGTCGAATGTAGAACTGAGAACTATGTTAGAATGTAGAACGGAGAACTGAAGCTGAATGTAGAATTGAGAACTAGGTTTAAATGTAGAACGGAGAACTAGGTTTGAATGTAGAACTCCAACTGAAGCTGAATGTATAACGAAGAACTAGGTTTGAATGTAAAACGGAGAACTAGGTTCGAATGTAGAACGGAGAATGTAGAATGCAGAACCAACTTCAAACATATAAAGAGCAGTTACATTTTCTAAATACACGTTTACATTATATAAATCAACAAAACATCTGTTTGTACAAACAATACACTTGTGTATTATATAAATGTATTACATTATATAAATCAACAAAACATCTGTATGTACAAACAATACACTTGTGTCTCTCAAAAAATAAAATTATGTTAGATATGATAGGAGATAGGCTGTTAGAACAGTAATGAAGGACAGAATAGATAAAAAGAATAGCAGATAAGAATAGAAGTGTACCAAAACACTGTACGAGTTTTTAAACGTGGTCAATTCTGAGTTTTGTTGTTGTTTTTCTATGTGTTTTGATAGCTCTACTGGCCAAAGGCCAGCAGAGCTTATAGGATGCCGAGTTGTCCGTCGTCCGTCCGTCCGTCGTCCGTTGTCTGTCGTCCGTCGTCCGTCGTCGGCGTTAACTTTTGTCTCGTTAAGACGATAGGGCCTTCATTTTTCATCTGATCCATACCATACTTTAACAGATTGTTAATATCAATGAAAGCTCGGATGAGTTCGAAAACCAGCCAGATCGGACAAGTAACAGCGGAGTTGTGGCCCTTGATTTAGTTAAAAATGCTATACTGCTGTATTTTGCCTCGTTAAGACGATAGGGCCTTCATTTTTCATCCTATCTTTACCAAACTTTACCACATTGTTAATATCAATGAAAGCTCGGACAAGTTCGAAAACCAGCCATATCGTACCAGTAACAGCAGAGTTATGGTCCTTGATTTAGTTAAAAATGCTATATTGCTATATTTTGCCTCGTTAAAACGATAGAGCCTTCGATTTTCATCCTATCTTTACTAAACTTTACCACATTGTTAATATCAATGAAAGCTCGGACAAGTTCGAAAATCAGCCATATCGGACAAGTAACAGCGGAGTTATGGCCCTTGATTTAGTTAAAAATGCTATATTTTGCATCGTTAAGATTATAGGGGCTTCATTGTTTATCCGATCTTTACCAATCTTTATCAGATTGTTAATGTCGTTGCAAGCTCAAACACGTTTGAAAACCAGCCATATCGGACCAGTAACGGCGAAGTTATGGCCCTTGATTTAGTTAAAAATGCTATATTTTGCCTCGTTAAGACGATAGGGGCTTCATTGTTCATCCGATCTTTACCACACTTTATCAGATTGTTAATGTCGTTAAAAGCTCGAACAAGTTTGAAAACCAGCCATATTAGACCAGTAACAGCGGAGTTATGGCCGTTGATTTAGTTAAAAATGCTATATTTTGCCTCGTTAAGACGATAGGAGCTTCATTGTTCATCCGATCTTTACCAAACTTTATCAGATTGTTAATATCAATGAAAGCTCGGACAAGTTCGAAAACCATTCAAATCGGACCAGTAACAGCGGAGTTATGGCCCTTGATTTAGTTCAAAATGATATATTTTGTCTCGTTAAGATTTTTCATCCGATCTTTACCAAACTTTATCAGATTGTTAATGTCTATGAAAGCTTGGTCAAGCTTGAAAACCAACCAGATCGAACCAGTAAAAGTGGAGTTATGGCCCTTGATTTTGTTAAAAATGCTATAATTTGCCTCGTCATATGATAGGGCGTTCATTTTGCATCTGATCTTTGGCAAACATTAGCAGATTTTATGACTTTCTTTTTTTTTTTTATATTATTTTCATTTTCTTTTTTTTTTAAATATTTTTTTTTTAAATTGTTTTGATTTTTCTTTGAATAATTTATTTGTTATTTAATGATTTTTTTTTTTTTTTGAATTTTGTTTGAATTCTTTTTTTTTTTTGAATTTTTTGAATTATTATTTTTAAATTTATTTTATTTGGATATTTTTTTTTTTTTTTAAATTATTATTAATATTTTTTTTATTTTTTTTAGCTCTATGTTGGACCAGTCGGACTAGTAACAGAGGAGTTATGGCTCTTGATTTAGTTAAAAATGCTATATTTTGCCTGGTTAATACGGCTAAGGGCCTTCATTTTCATCTGATCTTTACCAAACTTTACCAGATATGGCCCTTGATTTAGTTAAAAAGCTGATTTTTAATGGCAGTCACTCGCTTCATTGATGTTATAAGAGCCGTGCTAGCCAGTAGAGCGTCCGCAAGACCACTTGGGACTCTTGTTTTATCTTTAAGCACATAAGTTTCTATTTTAGATATGTACAAAAGCACAGACTAATTGCACCTGAGAACAAAAGGATGAGAACAAACGATGAAATTTTAATGTAGTACATTGGTCATATATTGAAAATAAGACACGACAGTATGCGCTGTTTTCAACAGCTAACATTGTGGGCTATGGCACCGCAATTAGTTTTCGCAACCTTAAAGTTCACATTTATTCTTATCTTTACAGGCCCATCATGGGAAGTGTATCGACATTGTACTAGGGGGGAAAAAAATGCCACCATGAAGTGTATTTTGCTAGCAACTGACATTTGTTTAGAAGCACAACACCGTGTAACGAAGGTACTTCGGATGGATCTGGATATCGCAGCCTCACTTCTTTGTCAAAATCCTCGACTAAAAATAGTGCAGTTATTTAGAGACCCTCGCTCAATTTTAAATAGCCACATAAGTACAAGCTTTTACCCATTACGCTTGGATATGAATGCACAAATAGAACTAGATGTAAGTGTTATTTGCTCGCGAATGGAACATGATATCAACGTCTACAAAACACTAATGAAACAGTACCCAACGCGGGTGATTGCTGTTCAGTACGAAGATTTTGGTGATCTGTCTTTTAAATCGAAGCTGCTTTTTAGATTCCTTGATATAGAATTCCCTGAAAACGATAGTGCATTGCCGTTGTCCTTTTCTGGTTCACCTTTTAGGTATAGAGATACTTTACCCTGGGGAGTGATGAAAATAGCGGATAAATATTGTGAAAATGTCTACAGAGAACTCGGTTTGATTAAGTTCAAGAACGAATTAGAGCTAAGAAATAAGATAGTATCTCCTATTTTGGGAAATCTAACATTTTCATTACTTTCAAAACAACATAATTAGTAATCTCCCATTTTGGGAATTCTGGCAATTTCATTGATTTTAAAGAACAAAGTTAGTGCTTAATCTAACAGCATTAGTGCTTAATCTCCTATTTTGTGAAATCTAGTATTTGCCTTACTTTCAAACAACAAAATTAGTGCCTTATCTCCTATTTCGGGAATTCTAACATTTGCCTTACTTTAAAATAACAGAATTAGCGTTTACATCTCCTTTTATGGGAATTCTTACATTTGCATTGATTTAAAACAACATAATTAGTTCTTGATGTCATATTTTGGAAACTCTAACGTTTGCATAGGAATTAGCGCTTGATCTCCTATTTTGGGAATTTTACATTTGCATTGCTTTTAAGTAACATAACTATTGCTTAATCTCCAATTTTGGAATTCTAACATTTGCATTGATTTTAAACAACACAATTAGTGCTTAATCTCCTATTCTGGGAATTCTAACATTTGCATTGATTTTAAACAACATAATTAGCTCTTGATCTCCTATTTTGGGAATTCTAACATTTGCCTTACTTTTAAATAACATAATTAGTGCTTAATCTCCTATTTCGGGAATTCTAACATTTGCCTTACTTTAAAATAACAGAATTAGCGTTTACATCTCCTTTTATGGGAATTCTTACATTTGCATTGATTTAAAACAACATAATTAGTTCTTGATGTCATATTTTGGAAACTCTAACGTTTGCATAGGAATTAGCGCTTGATCTCCTATTTTGGGAATTTTACATTTGCATTGCTTTTAAGTAACATAACTATTGCTTAATCTCCAATTTTGGAATTCTAACATTTGCATTGATTTTAAACAACACAATTAGTGCTTAATCTCCTATTCTGGGAATTCTAACATTTGCATTGATTTTAAACAACATAATTAGCGCTTGATCTCCTATTTTGGGAATTCTAACATTTGCCTTACTTTTAAATAACATAATTAGTGCTTAATCTCCTATTTTGAAATTTTAACATTTGCATTGATTTTAAACAACATAATTAGTAATTGATCTCCTATTCTAGCATTTGCATTGATTTTAAACATAACAATTAGTGCTTAATCTCATATTTTGGGAATTCTAACATTTGCATATCTCTTAAGTAACATAATTAGCGTTTGTTCTCCTATTTTGGGAATTCTAACATTTGCATATCTTTTAAACAACAAAATTAGTTCTTAATATCCTATTTTGGGAATTCTAACATTTTTATATCTTTTAGGTAACATAATTAGCGTTTGATCTCCTATTTTGGGAATTTTTACATTTGCATTACTTTTAAATAGCATAACAAGTTTTTAATCTCCTATTTTGGAATTCTAAAATTTGCATTACTTTTAAATAATATAACTAATGCTTATTCTCCAATTTTGGAATTCTAACATTTTCATGTTTTTTAAACAACACAATTAGTGCTTAATCTCCTATTTTGGAATTCTAACATATGCATTTCTTTTAAACAACATAATTAGTGCTTAATCTCCTATTTTTGAATTCTAACATTTGCATTACTTTTAAATAACATAACTAGTGCTCAATCTCCAATTTTGGAATTCTAAAATTTGCATTGATTTTAAACAGCAAAGTTAGTGCTTAATCTCCTATTTTGGAATTCTAACATTTGCATATCTTTTAAGTTAAGAATTAGCGCTTGATCTCCTATTTTAGGCATTCTAACATCGTTTCAACAACAGAATTAGTGCTTTCCTACTAACCTCTTCATACAACATACCGCATAAGCCGGTGCTAGGGGCCTGAGAAAAGTTGGACATTATATTACCTCTCATGAACATACTCAATGAAACCGATTCACCTACTTTTCTCGCCTGTTCGTGTTTGTTGCTTCCATTGGATAGGATTTTCAGTATTATTTATTGACATTCACACGCGTTTGTTTAGTGTGGGTGGCTGTTGTAAGAAGTCGCCCCGACTACACATCAGTAGTGGTATTACTTACTGCCCCGACTACACATCAGTAGTGGTATTACTTACTGCCCCGACTACACATCAGTAGTGGTATTACTTACTGCACCGACTACACATCAGTAGTGGTATTACTTACTGCACCGACTACACATCAGTAGTGGTATTACTTACTGCCCCGACTACACATCAGAAGTGGTATTACTTACTGCCCCGACTACACATCAGTAGTGGTATTACTTACTGCCCCGACTACACATCAGTAGTGGTATTACTTACTGCACCGACTACACATCAGTAGTGGTATTACTTACTGCACCGACTACACATCAGTAGTGGTATTACTTACTGCCCCGACTACACATCAGTAGTGGTATTACTTACTGCCCCGACTACACATCAGTAGTGGTATTACTTACTGCCCCGACTACACATCAGTAGTGGTATTACTTACTGCCCCGACTACAAATCAGTAGTGGTATTACTTACTGCCCCGACTACACATCAGTAGTGGTATTACTTACTGCCCCGACTACACATCACTAGTGGTATTACTTACTGCCCCGACTACACATCAGTAGTGGTATTACTTACTGCCCCGACTTCACATCCGTAGTGGTATTACTTACTGGTCCTTTGAGATCATCAATCCCAATCCAAGTAGAATACAAGCTAGAAAAAAAGATAACAAAAACAAATTAATTCGTACCGCTTAAGCCGGTGCTAGGGGCGTGAGGGGTATTGCACTTTATATTACCTCTAATGAACACATTTAATGTAACTGAGTCTGCTATGTTTATCTCTTGCTTGTGTTTGTTGCTTTTAAATGATCCCCTTTGCATTACTTATTATATCAATAAGTTAATCTTATAGCTTAAGTTTTTAACCCTGTATATGTGTAACTTGGAGCTGCACATTATAATAATATGGCAAAGCTTTAGGTCTTTGGACAAATGATGAGCAAGCTCGCATTCATGAACATATATAGACATTATTTAACTGCTGGGATCGATTATAGGGAAAACCCTTCATGAGATGATAGATGGTTCTTTTCACGAAGGAACGTACGCGATTGAGGTAAAAACACGCCTACCATCGAGTGAAGGATTTCCCAATAATCGATCCCAACAGTTATATAATCTATTTATTACATTTCAAATCAGTTTATGTATGATGTTAACGGAATTATTCGCTTTATTTAAGAAATAATAAATATGTACCTGTGTTTTATCGGTGAATAAAATACAGGTACGTTTTTATTATTTCGATACTAACACAACAATAACCCCATTGTTTACGCTATTGTTGGGGCACTATATATTATCTCGGAGGTCAAGGTAATCAGGCTGCTGTGTTACAGGCTGTTACATTGGGCGCCCCCGTATGCAAAGTTCTGCGTTTCAATACACTAGTAGTCACGTGACAAACACTTTAGTCATTGCTTACGTCATATAGCTTTCGCTGTATGACGTCAAACGTTCTCACCTTGTTCAAGATGCTTCATAATGTTATATGTACTGATGCATATGATGGGTTTATATCAGGGGTGTGCACGGTTTGGGAGCATGGTAAGTTTGTTGTAATTAACATTTCATTAAAATTACTGTTGAGTTTGTCTTCGTGACGTATATTTACCAAGTGACGTCATGTAACGTGGCGCTTCCAACGGATGAAATATACGCGAGGAATTAATGGAACAGCTGTATTTTATCGTAGAATAACATACAGCTGTCTCTCTTCTTTGTGTATATGAAAGACTGAGGAGGCCGTGTTACAATGAACGTTATCGGCGGATGACGTCGACGTCGCTAACAACACCACAGTTAGTTATTTTTGCGTTTGGAGTTTTTTTATTAATATTTAGCGATTATGAATATTCTTTCACTGATAAATATGTAATAAAAAGTTCTCTCTATCAGTGAGTTTATTGTATAAGTATTTATTTTCGCTTATTGTATTATATTGCTGGTTAATTTTTAACGGCGACAAAGAAGTGACTTTTTGCGTCAAGTCGTGTATTATAATTTAAAATTAACCACAATGTGATATGGAATATGATATAGGATTGCAAATGTGATACGATTTGGTACACAGCAATATGCGATATGCAATCTAAAACATTCAAGTTGTACACATGGAAATTAGAAATTAGCATCAGGACGAATGCAATGTGTAATAATGTATAATGTGTAATAATGTATAATATTATGCCATGTGTGATATAAAATCTAAAACATTCAAGTTGTACAAATTGGCATAAGGACGAATGCAATGTGTAATAATGCATGTGCCATGTGGGATATAGAATGTAAAACATTTGAGTTGTAATAATGCAATTTGCAACAAGCAATACAGCATTACAGATTTATAGCGGCGGCTAGGCACTTCCATACGTGTCTATCTGATTGCAGATTTGTATGTTCTCTCATTCACACTGATGTATTTAGTTTCACTTAGATGCAGCAGTTGAAAAACAATTCCTTGTCATATCGAAATTAAAAGAAATATATCAGACTTTTCATAATGGTTTAGGGGTCAGTCTAAAAATGATAAATATTATAGATATTACGGAAAATAAACCAACGCATGCCATTATTAACCCTTTCGCTGCCACAGTCGAAGACATTCAGTTTTACTACCAGTGTAAACACAGATCAACCTGTACATCATGTGCAGGCCGATTAGGCTTTATACTGGTCGCCACTCAGTGAGAATGTTTCCCATATCACGTTATATATAAAATATCACCGGAAGTTTTGAATTCAAATTTAATTTTAGCAGACGACATTTGAAATTTGACGGAAAAGGGTTAAATCAGTTCACACTTATTCCGCTTATGAGGTTATTCAATTTAATTTAATTTAAAAGAAAAAGTGTATTGTCTTGTTATAAATTAAGGATATTTCCAGTTGGGTTCGTTGTTTAAGCTATTTAATAAAAAGGCGGATTTATTTATTGTCATATCTAAAATAAAAAATGACAACAAAGAAATTGTTAAACTGCCTCCTGAATTGCAGATTAACTCTCTGTAAGCGTTACAATTATTATTCCGTAAACAATGTGAAATCAGCATTTCTAAATTAAGAAAGGAACAGATTATTACACCGTCTATGCCATATACGCGAAAGTGTCTATGACATGGTTTAAAGCATTTTATTTCAAACTTAGTTAAAAAATTTTTTGAATGCAAGGTTGATTTATTAACTTGCATTCATAGTCATTGCTTTTGGCGCCTCCTCATCGCCATCTGGCGGATAACCTACATTTTTTCTCATTTCAAGTCGTACACGCATGCTGATTTATGCTAGACGAACGCAACTATAATGCAAATAAACAGGTCGAGAAACTCTACGTAAATCTCAATATGTATGAGTTGTGGGCGATTTTGTTTTCAAGCGAGTTTTTGCAAGGTGTTTTCTCAAACAAGATGTGACGTCAAACACACCTTCGTTTGACAGTGTTACATTCCCGCAAAAAGCCCAAATTAAACGAGATTTCCGGGGAAAGAGTTGTTTCAATATATTTAGAGTTGTTTCAATATGTTTATTATGTATAATTGTATATAGCAACAACTATTTCAAAAGGGGTTTTAGTGATTCACAATGTCAGTGAATTATTATTAATGATAAGATGAAATAAAGAAACATGTTTAGAAATTAGACATTAGACACCACTGGATTGTTATTCTGTTGGAATATAGTAAAACAAATTATATAGAAATCTTGTTATCGTTATATATTCTGTATTTAAACCCCCAAATACAAGTGACAGGGAAGCATGCTCGTGTTGCAGATTAATGGGCAATTATCACAGTATGTGGTCATTATTGACCAGGCACTTGTGGGCAATGTTGATACATCCAGGAAGTACTGTATTTATCTGCATAAAAACTGTACAAGACATAATGAATTAACTAATTAATATAATGGTTATATATTTAAAATCAACATAAAACTATAGGTTAGTATATACTTATAAAGTTTTTGATGCTAGTTTATGCAACAAATAAATGTAAACAAAATCAAGATTTTCCCTCGATAAAGATAGCCTGTTAGTATAAAAAAGATTTTTTGAAATCATTCACGGTTCCAGTAGGCCTTAGACTATTCAAGCCAGTAGAGTGATACAGACATGCCCTCATGTGCTTCTTGTTCCCGGAAGACTACTTAATACACGCCACTCTGTAAATGACATAATTTTAGACATGGAGGTCATCTTGAGTGACAGCTTGACCATACAACACTATGTCTATTCATCAGCAATTTCATAAAATAATATTTTAGTCTGGACATGCTAGATTTGAAATAGTTTAATGACAATTGATCACAATATTATATATTTGGAATGGATCGACACTCTAAGATTTTTGTAGGTCGCCCAAGATCGCCCAATTTTGCTAAAACTACTCAATTTTTTGGAAATTTTAAATGTCCAGCAATCATGCAAATATTCATACAGTATTTAAGTTTCCTATCAAACCTTGCATTCTCAGTACTTTCAGTACTTTGATTATGGTTAGACATTCTCCCTATAATGGAGTGTTGTATGGAAGACGGATGCGGCCATTTCGACTTTGCGCCCTGTTAATAACCCTTTCCACAAGGCGAAAAGTCGCAAACACGAAAAGTCGCAAACCCGAAGGCGAAAGTCGCAAAGTCGAGATTTTGGGCGAAAAAAATGTAGAGCCCCATCTATATTTATAGCAAAGAAAAAGGACCATCTGGCCTCCAGAATATCTTCTATAGTAAACGCATATGTCATTGGAAAGCGTCGACATTGTACTTTTTAAAACAGTAAAGATATCTAAAGATATTTAAATCAGAACGCGAAATAAATGATTAAATGAATGCAACACATACATCCATCAGAATCACAAATTTGACCTATTTTGATTGCGGAAAACACCTGGCTAGGAATTATTTAATACAGCTTTGATCTGTAATAACTTGATACTTCTTTTAGCTGAAGATAACTGCTTTCCAAAACAGTGAGGAAAATTAAAATCGTGTACATTTTGGGAAAGTTATTAGCTGTATATATATGTTGAACTGTGTTTTCTTTAACGCGGTTTAACACCTGGCTCCCAAAATAATTTTATGAAGTACTTGAGAGATATTGTTTGGGTTTAAATATATTTAAAGCCTACGATATGTAGTTTATCTGAATTTAAAAATGAATAATATGTGTTGAACTGCTGAGGAAAGATAGTTATATTTGTTAAAAGTGTATATACATAGTGTCCCATCTGGACGTTCATTGTTAAATCGTTATTGTGTAAATGCCGTTTGAACAATTCCACGAAGGATAATTGAAGTGGTCTACGCAAGATTTATGGAACCATCCAATGGAACGGGGGCCTATATGAGTTGTCACCCAAGACTGAACATAATTTATTGTCACGCTTTACCAAGGTCCTCAGTAAGGTCCGGTAATCTGCATTGGCAGTCGATTGTATTTATTGTTGATTCGCAGATTGGCATTTTCGGCATTTACCTAACGTTCGGAAACAATGAGCATAAATTTGGTTCCCGGTTCCCAGCCCTTATTCGAATCGAATTGGGAACCAGGTACTGGGAACTAGGAGCTGGCTCCAGGTTCCCGGTTTCTAGTTCTCGATTCGAACCCAATGTAATTGAATAATATCACCTTGGTTTTCATATTGCACCTATCCCAGTTTCATGAAAACGAGAAGGGATGTTATAAAATCGGCAAAATGAAAAAGTAGGATGTTATTTTCAGAGTTATGTCTCCGAAATATCAATTACTATAATACTTTACAATTTCTACATAATTTCAGCAGGTTTTAACTATCACAGAAACGGTTCCTTATTCGCACCGAATAGGGAACAGGGAACTGGCTTCTAGTTTGCGGTTCCCGATTCGAACCCAATAAGGAACTGAACAATTTCACTTTTATTTTGCAATGCAAATATCCCAGTTTCATAGTAAACGACATGCGATGTTATAAACACATGAAAACATGCAGTTAAATCACTTTACCACTCCGTTTAGAGTGAATGGTTTAATGTTAACATTGGTTTAAGACAAGGATGTTCATTGTCTCCAATTCTTTTCAACCTATTCATCAATGATTTGGCTGTAGCAATTCAAGCCCCGTGTAATGGAATAGATGTCGGCGATAATGAAAAGCTCTGTGTTTTACTATATGCTGATGATGTTTTTCTATTGGTGAGGCTGATTTACAAAATATGCTTAATGTGCTAAATGTATGGTGTGAGGAAAATGGTATGGTTGTTAATAATAGTAAGAGTAAAGTTGTTCATTTTAGACATAAATGCGTACGTCGTACACAAATACAATTTAAATGTAGACCAAACATTATTGACACTACTGATAGATATGTGTATTTAGGTTTAACATTGCATGAACCTTATATTACAGATTATTGGATACTGGATAGTGATCACTTACTGGATAGTGATAACTTATACTGTAAACAGGTACTTTAATTTCACATATTAGATCGGATCTTGTAGTATAAATATGGTCGATTGTTGTAGAACTGTTTTTACTTATAAATACGCCTACCAGAATAATAAATGATTACGCAATACAATTTCATCCATGATAAAGAAAATAAGCAAAACTTTTATAACAACGCTATTGAAGAAAATAAAAGCCAAAATATATGTGGAAAAACTTAAAAAACATTTCCAAAACGGGAAAAGAAAACAATGGAGGCATTTCAATACTTGATAGGCTAATCAAAAATGACCATATCATTGAAGGACAATTAAATATTATTAATGCATTAAATGAGCATTTCATAAATAGTTCGAACATTGTTAAAAAGACGAGTTTTGTAAAAGGAGATTTCTCTGAATTACGACAACAACTTGATATTAAATTGAAATATACTTCATTTAGAATAAAACTCATAACACCTTTTGAAGTTAGAAAGTTGATTGATAAACTTGATAGTAACAAATCAACAGGTATAGACGGTGTTGGTCCTAGAATTTTAAAATATTGTGGTGATTACATAACATCCTCCATAGCTTCAATCATAAATAACAGCATACAAACTGGAGTGTTCCCTGATACTTTTAAGGAGGCATGTGTGATTTATATACACAAAAATGGAAATAAAGACGACCCATGTAATTATCGTCCAATTACAATCGTACCAACAATTTCAAAAATATTTGAGCGTCATAATATTAGCCATTCAAATACAATTCTATTTCAAGACGTATAATTTATTCAAGAGACCCAGTCAGGTTTCAGACAATATCATTCATGTCGTACTGCTCTGACACGGTTAATAGAAGCATGGTTAAAATATATAGACTCAGGTAAATTAATAGGAGCTGTATTTCTTGATCTAAGAAAGGCATTCGATCTTGTAGACCATAGAATATTGATACACAAATTGAAACTTTACCATTTTTCAGACAATACCATGAAATTATTTGATTCATATCTTTCGAATAGAAAACAATTGATAAAGGTAAAAACTTTAAAATCCGAGATGCTTAAAGTTACTTCTGGTGTTCCTCAGGGATTAATACTAGGTCCATTGCTATTTCTATTGCTATTTCTATTGTACATTAATGACATTGCATTCGCATCTACCTCTGGAAATACAGATATATATGCAGATGATAATACAGTATACGAATCTGATTATAATATTTTGGATGTACAATATAGACTTCAAGAAGGATAAAAATATCGGACAGGGAAGATCGTTTGAATATTATAAATAAGTGGTGTATTTTGAATAATAAGTCATTACATCCAGCGAAAACTAAATGCATGGTCATAGGAACAAATCACAAGCTCAAACATGTGGATATATTGAAAGTAGCTGTTGATAGTTTATAGAAAACGTCGCAGTTCAAAAGGTCCTGGGAGTTTATGTTGACAGAACTTTGTCTTGGAATGTACAAATAGCCAAAATGTGTTCGAACTCAATTCTAAAATTGTCTTATTGAAACGTATATCTTACTATTTAACATATGATATGAAAATTATGTTTTATAATGCCTACATCATGTCTACATTTGATGATTGCTGTACTGTATGGGGTAAAAGCAAACAAAATAGAAGATAAAATACATAAAATTAAAAAAAAGAGCAGCTAGAATAATATTAAACAAAACTAATTCTAAGGATATGTTCATTGAACTTCAGTGGCTTTCTTTTCATAACAGATGTCATTAATTTATCATTCTGGTGTTTTGATATATAAATCAATAAACAACCTAGCTCCTAATTACATATCACAACTTTTGACATTCTCTGGTAATAATAGATATAATCTAAGATCAGCTACACGAAATGATCTTGTTACACAAAAAACGAAAACTAAATACATGAAAGACACCTTTAGCGACGTTGGTCGACACGTTTGGAACAATATACCGGTCGACATATGTTCTCTTCCTACTATCCAGTCATTTAAATATAATTATAAAATGTTTATTGCAAAATGCACATTAACATTAATGATATTATTATTATTAATTTTTTTTTTTTGCTTGATATATATGTACATTATGTAACACTTCTATGATTTCTTCTATATTCAAATATAACTGAGTGTTTGTCGAAGATTGAATGCTTTTATTGTTAGTGTATTTGTTAAAAAACACTAAATGTTTGTTAATTTATATACAGAAGGCCGCATTGAAAAATATGATGTATCTTGATATATATATGATGTATCTTGTCTTGATAGTATGTCATAATGTGTTAATCTTCTTTAAATAAAGAATTTATTATTATTACCCCCAGTCGGTGGTGGGTTGATAAGAATCAACCGACTGCTCGTTACTTAGCAGAGGGGTAGGACCCCCCCCCCCCCCCCCCCCCCGAAATGTTACTCACCTGTTTACCGTGGGTGGCGACCCGTGTCGTTGGAGAACGGAGTCCTGGTAATTGAGGGGCGTGGAGATCTGGTAGTTATCTTCACGTTGCAACACGCCACTTTGGTCCGGACTTCAACTAGACGGGCGGTCAGATTTGACCCGATCTGATCAATCGGTTTGTCACGCCAGCTATAAGAGATCCGACATTATTGTTCAGACAGTACTTGTACACTGTATCCTACTTACCTTTTATATTGTTCTACTTTAAACATTATATATACAGGGTCTTTTATGGCGGTGGCGCAAGGGTTAATCATGTATTTCCAAACGCTATATGGCTATACTCATGCCACTTTTTAGGCGGAACATAGGTGCGGCTCTTTGACTTTTTAGTTAAGTGGTTATGTCCGCTGGGTGGTATGGGGGGTCTGATGCGTTAGCTTTATATGAGTACACCTTCTACGTATTCTTGGCATTTTGACTGTTTGATATCCACAGCAAATGTCCCCTTGTTGGACTCCGAGGTGGTTGAGAAGCGTGGTGGGTGAAATCTTAATGCCTATCATGGCATCACATAACGCACAAACTACAAACAAACGTAAAAAAAACAGAACAAGAATCTGATACTGAGGAACCAGTGAGCAACCAGTCCTTTCCTCGTTTTCTCGTCATTGAATCGGAAAACGGGGAAAGGCCTGTTGCAGATATGTCACCTTTCGTTATTCAGAAAACTGGACATTCCATCGCTGGACATGTTAAACAAATAAAAAAAATAAAGAACAAAACTGTCCTTATTGAAAATGAAAAAAAATCCCACTCTGATAATTTATTAACAATTACAAACATTTTAAACACAAAAGTCAAATGCTACCCTCACTCCTCTATGAACATTTCCAAAGGCGTCATCAGGTGCCCGGATATCTCCGGGGTACCTGAAGAAGACATTATCATCGAACTTGCACCACAGTTGGTAAATGCGGCTCGCCGAATAACCATAAAGAGGCATGATACAATTATTAATACAAATACTATCGTACTCACATTTGCAACACCCGTCTTACCAAAAACAATAAAGGTGGCATATCTGCAATACATGTTGACGCCTACATCCCAAACCCGTTACGATGCTACAATTGCCAAGCCTTTGGGCACCACAAGTCCAGGTGTACTAAAGAAGAACGTTGTGGTAAATGTGGTGAGTCTGCATTCAAGCATAACGAACTAGATTGTCATAACGCCCTCAAATGTACCAACTGCGGTCTAGGACATCACGCAAATTCAAAATTATATGAAAAATTCAAAAAAGAAATAGAAATCATAACAGTTAAATATACACAAAACATTCCCTTTCCAGAAGCACGAAAATTGATTGAAGAAAAATATAAAATCTCAAGTCCGACCTCTTACGCATCTATTCTCAAAACAAAAGCAACACACACATAATGCAGGGATGCACGTACGCAATACGAACAACACAGTCAGGAATTCAAAATACAAAGAATACTTCCTCAGTATCAAATCCAAACAAAAGTCAACAAATACAACTTAACAAACCAAAATTCGATTTTTCACCTAATAAAACTTTTCATTTAAATCAAACACAAATTCGGCAAGCTCTGGCAATGCCAAGAGCACGTCAATTTCTCAGAATTGGAAAGCGGGTTCTTCTATGACTGTGAAGTCTAGTAGTTCCCCAGTCGTGAAGCCTACTTCCTCGGTTGGAAAGCCTAGTGCTGCTCCAACTAAGGAAGTTAGAAAGCCTAGTGCTTCTCCAACTACGGAGCACAGAAAGCCTTGTGCTTCTCCAACTAAGGAGCACAAGGAGCAGCCAAAGGTGTCTAACGGCCCTATTGAGCTGCATAACAGATTTGAACAACTCATGGACATTTCAGATGCAGCAGCTGCACTGCCACTTCCATCCTCTCATGAAAAGTTAGTTGCGGTGCCACTTCAGCTGACTTCTTCCAGGGAGGAGGATTCATCAGTGGAGATGTCGCTGCTTGAGTCTCCTAAGACCTCTCCTAAATCTAAGGCCAAAAATAAAAATAAAATTAAAAATCGCCTTAGCGCTAAATAATGGGTAAAACTAATAAGATCATTCAATGGAATTGTCGAGGTTTGAAACCAAATTATGATGAAATCAGCTTAATTTTAAATGAACACAACCCTATTGCCTTTTGTCTTCAAGAAACATTCTTGAAGACAAGTGATAAGGTAGCTTTTAAACAATACTCCCTATACAATCATATTTGTGATACCGGGGTCAAGGCGACTGGGGGAGTTTCGATAATCGTTAATCGAAACATTCCTCACACACCTGTTGCGTTGAAAACAAATTTGCAAGCTATTGCGGTCAGTGTTACTATGCACAGAGTCATAACAATATGTTCCTTATATTTACCACCTAGTTCTTCACTAGACCCTAAAGATCTAAATCACCTAGTTGCACAATTGCCATCACCTTTTATACTCTTGGGCGATTTTAATGCACACAACTACATCTGGTGTTGTAAAGATATAAACGATAAAGGCAAGAAAATTGAGGATTTCTTAGCCAAAAACAAGTTGTGTCTTTTTAATAATAAATCACATACTTACTTACATCCTGCTACAGGCTCTCATTCTTCCATTGATTTAACAATATGCGATCTAACGCTTTTGATGGATTTTTCGTGGAGTGTTGGAGACGACCTCTGTGGAAGGGACCACTTCCCCATATTTCTTGAAAATATCGGCCCTCCACTTCTCGGAAAAACGCAACGATGGAAACTTCGCAAGGCTGATTGGACTACGTTTCAATCTCTTTGCGAGGAACAATTAAAGCCTTCCGTTTTCGAGGATGTCGAAGACGCAACTGCTCTTTTTACCAAAACTCTTCACGATATAGCTGATCAAACTATTCCAAAAACCTCGGCAAATCCTAAACGCCCACATAAACCATGGTACGACGATGACTGCAAAAAGGCAGTCAGCGATCGTAAAGCTGCATTAAATAATTTAACTTGCGGCCAACTCAAACAAATTAAGATAACTTTAGAGTTTTTCGTGCGAAAGCCAGTCGCACTATTAAGGATAGCAAGAGGAAATCCTGGAGATCTTACGTCTCTAGGCTCAATTCTCGCTCATCTCTTAAGAAGACATGGGACATGGTCCGGAAAATAAGTGGTAAATGTAATTCTAGTTCTGTAAATCATCTTAAAACAGATAATGGAGATATAACATCTGTCAAAGATATTATAAACACTTTGGCAAAAACTTTTTCAAAAAATTCTTCTTCTGAAAATTGTCAACCAAATTTTCTGAAAAATAAGAAACTAAAAGAACAGAAGAAGCTGAACTTCAAGTCAACAGACTTGGAGAAAAACAATAAACTATTCACTCTCAAAGAACTTCGAGAGTCCCTTTAAAAGGCTCATGATACATCAGCTGGTCCTGATGATATCCATTATCAATTACTAAAACATTTACCTGAATCTTGTCTCTCTACCCTTCTTGATATATTTAATAAGGTTCGGGTGACGGGAAACTTCCCCGATTCTTGGCGGGAAGCAATCGTTATTCCAGTCCCCAAACCTGGAAAGGATCATACGGACCCAATAAATTATCGCCCTATTGCTTTAACGAGTTGTATATGTAAAACCATGGAACGAATGATTAATGAGAGATTCGTTTGGTACCTGGAGTCCAACAAGCTGATAACAAAGTATCAAAGTGGATTCCGGCGCCAACGAGGCACAACAGACAATCTCATTCGATTTGAATCATTTATTAGGGAAGCTTTCATAAAAAAAGAACATCTAGTCGCTGTATTTTTTGACTTGGAGAAAGCTTATGATACTGCATGGAAGTACGGTATTATGAATGATCTTCCTGACCTTGGTCTTAGAGGCCGATTACCCATTTTTATAGAGAAATTCTTAGATGATAGACAATTTCGTGTCCGAATGGGTTCAACCCTCTCTGATATTCATGAACAGGAGATGGGTGTTCCACAGGGCAGCATACTCTCTGTCACACTTTTTAATATAAAGATTAACAGTATAGTAAAATGCATCAATCTAGGTGTGGATTGTTCGCTATACGTTGACGACTGTGTTATATGTTATCGTGCAAAAAACATGAATACTATCGAGAGACAATTACATCAATGTCTAAATAAACTTCAGACCTGGTCTGATGAAAATGGTTTTAAATTTTCTAAGTCTAAAACTAATTGTATGCACTTTTGTCAACTTCGTAAACATCATGAAGACCCTTATCTAACACTGGATGGGTCACCAATACCAGTTGTGAATGAGATAAAATTCCTTGGTCTTATTTTCGACCGTAAATTAACGTTTATACCACACCTTAAATATTTGAAGGCCAAATGCCTTAAAGCTTACTTAAAGTTGTTGTAAACACTAATTGGGGAGCAGATCGAAAAGTCCTCTTGCGACTTTACATATCTCTTATCAGATCCAAGCTGGACTACGGCTCGATAGTATATGGATCGACTCGCAAGTCGTACTTGCAGATGCTCGACCCTATACATAATCAAGGATTACGACTCGCCTTAGGTGCCTTTCGTACATCACCAGCCGAAAGTCTATATCTTGAAGCTAATGAACCATCACTGTCTCAGAGACGGGACAAATTAGCTCTTCAATACGCCATTAAATTAAAGTCTAACCCTTCAAACCCAACTTTCGATAATGTTTTTAATCCTAGTTGTGAACCTCTTTTTGATCGCAAACCGAAGGCCATTCGACCATTTGGTCTTCGTATTAAACCAAAATTAAGAGACACTGAAATTGACCTAAATTTGATTGCCAAGAACAAAGTACCACAAATTCCACCGTGGACTTTGGAAACACCAACAATTGTTTTTGATCTTTGTAATAATAACAAATCCAGCACAGACCCTACTGTCTTTCAAAGCAAATTTAATGAAATTAAATCGAAATACAGTAACTTTCAACATATCTACACAGATGGCTCTAAAGATGGAGATAAGGTAGCTGCAGCAACTGTTGTTTACAAACACAGCATAAAGAGCCGCCTGCCTGACAAGGCCTCTATCTTTTCAGCTGAACTTAATTGAACTTGCCTTAAATTATATTCAGGAATCTGATGATGACCATTTTGTAATATTTTCTGATTCCCTTTCATCTCTTCAAGCACTGGGTAATATGAAACATGATAACCCAGTTGTGCTTCAACTTTTAGAAAAGTACAATTCTCTTATAATTGATAATGTTATTTTTTTCTGCTGGCTTCCAAGCCATGTAGGAATACGTGGTAATGATAGAGCTGATAGTGCTGCTAAGGCAGCATTAGATTTACATATAACTAATACCAAATTACCTTATACTGATTTTAAAAGTTGTATTAACACATATATTCGTAACTCTTGGCAAGCCGCTTGGGATTTGTCAGTTAACAATAAACTCCATCCAATTAAACCGTTACTCGGAGAATGGCGTTCTTCTAGTAGACCCGTTCGTCGAGAGGAAGTTGTCCTAGCCCGGTGCAGGATAGGGCATACACGTTATACTCATTCATATGTATTACAAGGTGAGCAATTACCAGAATGTATACCCTGCTTTGCACCGTTAACGGTCAAACACATCTTATTGGAATGTGTAGACTTTGATCCTATGCGTGAAAGGTACTACAATGTTAATACTATGAAAGAGTTATTTGATACTGTAGATTTTAGTCTTGTTTTAGATTTCCTGAAAGAGATCAGACTATATAAATCATTGTAATGTGTTCTTATTTACTTGTTTATATACCCGTTGACGGGTATTTGTTGATTTACATACCTCGTTTATATTACACCTGATAATCCCTTATTTTTTAATAGTTTTATCTTTATATATTTACATTAATTTTTAATTAATACTTCATTTTTCATCAATTTTTGCGCACAATATGACCTATTTATGTGTCGACGTGCCGTAAAACACCATTCATTCATTCATTCAATGTAATGATCTAGTTCGTCAAATGAACAGCCGTGGGCATATACTGAAACATGCCTTGGCCTAGCTAGCCTGGTCTCATTGGCCTGGCGTGATCTTAAAATTGTTTACCGTAATTGTTATTGGTCAATGGTCATGTCCATAATCAGGTTCTTCGCATTGAGGGCATTCACAAACATGTTTGAATGTTAAATAACTATAATTGGTTGCATTGAATTAGCATTTATTGTGAGATGTCACTGGTATTAATCATGAGAAACGTGAAGAAGGAAGAAACATAATAGTGTGCAAATTGGAAAACAATAAGAGTTAGGATATATTCATATTGATATGAAAAATAAAGTGCTTTAGTGTTTGAAACTGATTAAACGATTGCGTGATTGAGTGACAGGATGAATTATTTTATAACAATGGATTAATTTGATGATTATGATTCAACAAATAAGTTATGTTCCTTATATTTACCACCTAGTTCTTCACTAGACCCTAAAGATCTAAATCACCTAGTTGCACAATTGCCATCACCTTTTATACTCTTGGGCGATTTTAATGCACACAACTACATCTGGGGTTGTAAAGATATAAACGATAAAGTCAAGAAAATTGAGGATTTCTTAGCCAAAAACAGTTTGTGTCTTTTAATAATAAATCACATACTTACATCCTGCTACAGGCTCTCATTCTTCCATTGATTTAACAATATGCGATCTAACGCTTTTGATCGATTTTTCGTGGAGTGTTTGAGACGACCTATGTGGAAGTGACCACTTCCCTATAATTCTTGAAAATTTAGGCCCTCCACTTCTCGAAAAAACGCAACGATGGAAACTTCGCAAGGCTGATTGGACTACGTTTCAACAAGCCTCTCTCACAAGCCGAAAGTCTATATGTTGAAGCTAATGAACCATCACTGTCTCATAGACGGGACAAATGAGCTCTTCAGTACGCCATTAAATTAAAGAAGAGTTAGGATATATTCATATTGATATGAAAAATAAAGTGCTTTAGTGTTTGAAACTGATTAAACGATTGCGTGATTGAGTGACAGGATGAATTATTTTATAATAATGGATTAATTTGATGATTATGATTCAAAAAATAAGTTATGGTATGATATAATGGTACAATGTTTTTGGAAGAGTGAATTGGTGGATGGATGGTTAAATGAAACTGAATGGGTAGTGGGTCGATGGATGGTCGATTAGGTGATTACGTGGTTTCATTTTGGTAGGTTGGAAATGTGGGAAGGTTGCTGGATGGTAGGGTTGGTAGTGGGATCATACGCTATAAATATATAACATGAACATATTCAATTGTAATATAATTTATTTTCATTGTGTAATTTGTTATCATTATATTGATATTCATAACCATATGTATTGTTTGTTAAACATTTAAATATTTCATAATCCTAAACTGTAACCTGCCATTGACTATATGTAAATATGTTATGTTAAAATGTATACTCATGGACCAAATGGTCATTTGTATTATTGAATAAAGTATATATTTGTATATTGATTTAATGGAGATTTTGTTATTTAGTGTTATTATGCCAACAACAAAAAGGGGATATGTTTTAAATGCTATATGTGCTTGTTGCAAGTTTTTAAGTTACTTGTTTAGAAATTGTATTTGTTTCGATTAATACATGTGATTTTTGCTATTTCACATTAATAAAAGAAGTTTTCCTTATATCATAAACTGGTTGTATTTCATCATTTTAAGACAAAAACGGGTTGTTTCAACATGATAACTATCAATTTAATACTTCGAAATGACCCTCACAAGGTGTACAATTCCTAACATACTCAGCACAGCTGAATTGTCCCATGAGACATGTGCTAACCTTAATGTGATCAACTGACCATCTAGAAACAACATAGATGAACTTGTATACTCAAACATTAACCCCAGGGTTGAAGCAATGATCCTTTGGCCTGACCTAAACTAGTCCGAAGGGACCAACTAATCTTAGGCCAGGACAGGCTAGTTAGGCCAAGCCATGTTTCAGTGTATGCGCAGCCGTGTGAATAATTATGCATGTATGTGCATGATGAAGATTTCTGATTAAGATAAGCGGCTTTTTCTCACCCCATACATTTAGCACATAAAGCATATGTTGTAAATCAGCCTCACCAATAGAACAGCATCATCAGTATGGGGAAATTCGGGTAAACTCGGTCAGACGGATAAATTCGGTCACGCTGCTAGTTTGTTTGAATAAAGAGGAAAAACGGTCTCACCTGCATTCTCAACATTTCGAACACTGCTTCGCAGCATTACTCGAATGTAATACACAGGTTTCCATATTGGGTAAGTCATCGCGCCATAGATTCCCGCCAAAACCGCCAAAACCATTTGCATTCAAAATCAAAGTTATCATCCAAATGTTGCAATGTTATTCAGCCGATTGCTTCATCAATAGTTTATTAACATGAAAGAAGTGTTAAAACCTTCATCTGCATTGTAAAAAAGAAACACTCAACGCAAATTATACATCACATTATGCACCCTAATTAAAAAAAAGAAAATGTTCAAAGTATATCAAAGTTGTCTTACATACTTTTTATTTTTTTATTTTTTTAAGAGTTCTATGTAAGGTTCATTCTCAATAGTTTCGATGAGACCTTGCCCAGAGGTAATCCTCTCAATGTGATCTTTTCGTGGTAAAGATACGTTAAACACGTCAAACGGTGCTGTAGAGGGTCTGAGAGAGGAAATCTCGGAGAAAGCCGAAAATGAATCTCTAAAGTCAAGAGTAACTCAGCTTGAGTTGACTGCTGACTCTGCTGGGCAGTATAGTCGACGCAACTGCTTGCGCGTAACTGGAGCTGAGGAGTCTGATGGGGAGAATACTGACAACATTCTCATCAATATTGCAACTGCGCCGGATGTTGCTCTGGACCTCTCCGAGGTCGATAGATCCCAATGAGTTGGCAAACCGTTGTCGGGAAAGCCGCGTGACATCATTGTCAAGTTCGTGTCTTATCGTGCTGGGCAAAAACTTTACCGCGCTCGTGTTCGTAGCAAGGACAAACCTGAGTACCAACGCCTCTTTGTAAACGAAGACCTCACTAGAGCCAGAAGCCAGCTGCTGTTCGAGGCAAGAAAACTGTTTCGAGCAAAGCGTATTACAAGTGCTTGGTCTTGTGATGGAACTGTTCTAATAAAAGACCTCGCTATGAAAATGCATCGTATTAGTACGATGAAAGACCTAAGTCCGTTTGGTGCATAACTTTTGTGAACAGTATAGCGCTGTTACTCTAATGTAAGCGCGATCATAGACTGCCTCGTGATTTTCCTGGGGTGACTCTCAATTAGAGTGGCGAATGCTTACTCTAAATATATGAACATGCGTGTTTTGTGCACGGGTGTGTACGGGTTTCACAGGGTATGTTAAAGGTCCAGTTTAATTTGCAGATTATGATGATTATTTGTTTAACGCTAATTAAACACTTTTATTTAGGGAGTTATGCATGTCCTTATCGGACTAATGTACTGCAAGTGCGATTGTATATGGTTAAATGGTAACTTGAATTAGTAAGTTTTTCGCGTTTTCCTAAATATGTACTTAAGCATGTAACCAGTGTTTTCTGATGATGTATTGAGGCTCTAGCAACGTTTTGATAACCAATTTGTTAATGATTTTTGTTTTTTTATTTTCATAGATAAGTAATGACCACATTTTCATAGATACAGTAATGACCACATTTTCATAGATACAGTAATGACCACATTTTCATAGAATACAGTAATGACCACATTTTTTCATAGAATACAGTAATGACCACATTTTCATAGAATACAGTAATGACCAAAGTAATGACCACATTTTCATAGAATACAGTAATGGCACATTTTCATAGATACAGTATTGACCACATTTTCATAGATACAGTAATGACCACATTGTCATAGATACAGTAATGACCACATTTTCATAGATACAGTAATGACCACATTTTCATAGATACAGTAATGACCACATGATCATAGATACAGTAATTACCACATTTTCATAGATACAGTAATGATCACATTTTCATAGATACAGTAATGCCCACATTTTCATAGATACAGTAATGCCCACATTTTCATAGATACAGTAATTACCACATTTTCATAGATACAGTAATGACCACATTTTCATAGAATACAGTAATGACCACATTTTCATAGATACAGTAATGACCACATTTTCATAGATAAAGTAATGACCACATTTTAAAGATACAGTAATTACCACATTTTCATAGATACAGTAATGATCACAATTTCATAGATACAGTAATGACCACATTTTCATAGATACAGTAATGCCCACATTTTCATAGATACAGTTATGACCACATTTTCATAGATACATTAATGACCACATTTTCATAGATACAGTAATGACCACATTTTCATAGATACAGTAATGACCACATTTTCATAGATACAGTAATGACCACATTTTCATAGATACAGTAATGACCACATTTTCATAGATACAGTAATGACCACATTTTCATAGATACAGTAATGACCACATTTTCATAGATACAGTAATGACCACATTTTCATAGATACAGTAATGACCACATTTGTTGGAAACGTAGCAATTTTAAAATAAGTTACTAGTTGAAGAAATTTTATTTTCTCTTATGTCGAAGAATGTGTCTTTCCCATTAAAATAATGAGTTTAAATAGTAGCTAAAACCCATACGTTTAAATAACCTACTACACTTTACTGAATCATCCCCTCTACACATTAACCTCTTTAATGTGATATATTCAGGCAATGCCATGTGATATATTCAGGCAATGCCATCAAATAGCTTGACAAATTCTTTTGTTTCATTGTTTTTTCTTTGTATAAGACTTTATGGGCGTGTGGCACTGACCGATTCAGGGCGAATTACTAAGTAGGATTTCGTTTGTGGCATTACTTGTTTCATTTCACCGTCTAGGTACCATGGCATGTTAGTGGTAGTATTGTTCTTATTGTCCCTTCTCGAAATTTCATTAACGTTAGCCACAATCCTGCCGTGATCATGCCATCGTACCGATGTAGTTATATGTTTGCAATTTCGTTACATTTAGTTGTTTTATTGTCAGTGACTAATTCATTTATTTGCACATACTCTTTGCTTAGAAAGGTTTCGTCCACAGCTTGTCTCGCTAAAACTGTAGTGCATCCGTACGAACGTCTGCCTCTGGGCCGTAAATACTATAATAATATGAAATTTGTTCAATATGGGCTAGTCGTCCAGTTTACAGCTGTCGCTTGCATATGGACTTTAGCTTTACTATAACAATCGGGAAATATACACCCAAACCCTGCACCTACACTATCAAACAATTCCTCCGCGTTGTCTGACTCTAATACAACTTCGCATATTTCAGAAACCCTTGATCTTTCACATAATTTGTCATTGATTCATTACAATGTCCAAAGTTTACGGCCAAAACTTGATCTGCTAAGTGTGGAATTGAACCAATTTGATATTCTTACCTTTTCCGAAACTTGGCTAAACGAATCCTTGCACTCAGAAGAACTTTCTATCCCGTCCTTTTATAGCCCTGAACGAAAAGACCGCTATGGAGATAATCATGGCGGTGTTATTGTATACATCAAGAATAATCTCAAATATATACGAAGGAAGGATCTTGAAATGCCCCGTTTGCAATGTATTTGGATTGATATCCCACTAAATCATAAACACATACTCCTAGGAGTATTTTGTAGACCTCCAAGTGCTGATTCAAATTATTAAAATATGAGAGAAGATTCTATCCACCTCTCAGTAGATACAGGTATTAAAGATATTATTATTACGGGGGATTTTAACTTGAATATGCTTAATTGCCAAAGCGCTCGTAAAATAAACTCTTTATGCCAACAGTTCGGTCTAAGTCAAACTATAAACGAACCTACTCATTTCACTGACATTCATCTTCTCTCATTGATATCATGCTAGTTAGTAATAAAGATAATTTAATATTAAGTGGCGTTGCCGATCCATTTTGAGATCAAGAACAAAGATACCATCGTCCAATTTTTGCTATTTTCAAGTTCAAGAAACCTTAATTCAAATCTTATACTAGAAAACTCTGGAAATATGATCAAGGTGATTATAATCTATTGCGAAGTAAAGCTATCGAAACTGTTTGGTCGGACTTATCAAATAATGATATTAATGTCTATGCAAGTAATTTAACAAACATAATTGTATCTATAACTGAACAATGCATTTCAAATCTGATAATTCGTATTAGACCTTACGAAACTCCTTGGATTAACAACTTAATAAAACGAAAAATTAGAGCTAGAAAAAGATTATATAAAAAAGCCAAACTATCAACACTTCAACACCACTGGGATAAGTTTAGACAAATTAGAAATGAAGTTATAACATTAATACGTGAGGCAAAACTAATTTACTTCGATAATCTCTCCCGTAAACTTAAATCACCCGAAATTTCCTTAAGGGACTGATGGAAAACACTCAAAACCTTTATTTCTTCTAATAACAAACCCTCCATTCCATCTCTTTTATACAACGATCAGGTCGAGTCAGATGAAACAGAAAAGGCCAATTTATAATACTTAATGATTTTTAAAAAAAAAATACAATTTTAAATAAAATAACATAGAAGTTACTACCACTACTACTACTACTACTACTGATATTACTACTGCTGCTATTACTACTGCTACAGTTGTTGCTGCTGCTGCTGCTAATGCTACTACTGCTACTACTACTACTGCTGCTGCTACTACTACTACTGTTGCTACTACTACAACTTCTACTGATGCTACTACTACTACTACTACTACTTCTAATGCTGCTACTACGGCTACTACTATTGCTACTACTACTCCTCCTCCTACTACTACTACTACTACTACCACCACTACTACTTCTACTGCTGCTACTGCTTCTACTGCTGCTACTGCTTCTACTACTGCCACTACTGATACTACAGGTACTACTACTGATACTAAAGCTACTACTACTACTACAACAACTACTACTACTGCTACTATTACTACTGTTGCTACTACTACTACTGCTACTGTTGCTGCTAATGCTACTACTTCTACTGCTGCTATTACTACTACTACTGCTACTACTATTTATATTGGTGCTACTACTACTACTACTACTGTAACAGGTAGTACTACTGCTACTACTACGTCTACTGCTGCTATTACTACTTCTACTGTTGTTGCTGCTACTACTACTACTTCTACAACTACTACAGCTACTACTACTGCTACTACTACTACTACTACTACTGTTACTACTACTACTACAACTTCTACTTATACTACTACTACTGCTACTGCTGCTACTGCTGATACTGCTAATCCTGCTAGTGCTTTTACTGCTACTACTGCTACTACTACTACCACTAATACTACTTCTACGGCTGCTACTACTACTGCTACTGTTGTTGATGCTACTGCTGCTAATGCTACTACTACTACTTCTTTTACTGCTGCTACTAAGGCTACTACTATTGCTACTACTACTACTGCTGCTACTACTACTACTACTGCTACTCCAACTACTACTACTTCTACCGTTGCTACTACTGCAACTACTGCTACTACTACCACTTCTACTGATGCTACTACTAATACTAATACTTCTAATATTAATAATTATACTGCTGCTACTACTACTACTACTGCTGCTACTGCTACTACTACTATTACTACTACAGCTTTTACAACTACTGCTGCTACTACTACTACTACTGCTGCTG
This sequence comes from Cyrtodaria siliqua, assembly GCA_037043455.1. Classification (NCBI taxonomy): domain Eukaryota; kingdom Metazoa; phylum Mollusca; class Bivalvia; order Adapedonta; family Hiatellidae; genus Cyrtodaria; species Cyrtodaria siliqua. Next base: position 107,618 of record JAWPHD010002917.1, on the reverse strand, counting down.
CTACTAATACTGCTGCTTCTACAACTACTACTTCTACTGCTGCTACTACTGTTGCTACTACTACTACTACTACGACTACTACTACTACTACTTATTCTGCTACTACTGCTACTGTTGCTGCTGCTAATGCTACTACTACTATTTATATTGCAGCTACTACTACTGCTACTACTACTACTACTACTTTGCTACTACAACTACTACTGCTACTGTTGCTGCTAATGCTACTACTACTACTTCTACTACTGCTGCTATTACTAATACTACTACTACTACTGATTCTACTACTACTATTACTGCTGCTACTACTGCTACTACTACTACCACAACTACTGATGCTAATACTTCTTCTACTGCTGCTACTAAGGCTTCTACTATTGCTACTACTACTACTGTTGCTACTACACCTAATACTACTTATACTGCTGCTACTACTTCTACTGTTGCTACTACTGCTACTACTACTACTGCTGCTACTACTGCTACCACTTCTACTGATGTTACTACTACTATAGCTACTACTACTACTCCTACTTCTACTAATACTGCTACTACTGCTACTGCTACTACTGCTGCTGCTACTACTACTACTGCTACTACTACAACTACTACTACTGCTACTACTACTACTGCTACCACTACTACTATTACTACTACTACAACTAATATTATTATTGCTGCTACTACTACTATTTCTACTACTACTACAGCTACTACTACTACTACTACTACTACTGTTACTACTACTACTACTACTACGTCTACTGCTGCTACTACTACTGCTACTGTTGTTGCTGCTGCTGCTGCTAATGCTACTACTACTTCTACTGCTGCTACTACTACTAATTCTGCTACTACTACTACTATTACTGCTACTACTACTACTTCTTATACTACTGCTACGACTGCTACTACTGCTGCTACTACTACTACTTATTCTGCTACTACTGCTTCTGTTGCTGCTGCTAATGCTACTACTACTATTTATATTGCTGCTACTACTACTACTACTACTACAGCTACTACTACTGTTTCTACTACTACTACTACGTCTACTGCTACAACCGCTACTACTACTGCTACTACTACTACTACTACTGTTGCTACTACAACTACTACTGCAACTGTTGCTGCTAATGCTACTACTACTACTACTGCTGCTATTACTAATACTGCTACTACTACTACTACTACTGCTATTATAACTACTTCTACTGATGCTACTACTACTACACTACGTCTACTGATGCTACTACTAGTACGTCTACTGATGATACTACTACTACTGCAACAACTACTACTACTGCTGCTACTTCTAATACTACTACTGATTCTACTACTACTACTACTACTATTACTGCTGCTACTACTGCTACTACTACTACCACTTCTACTGATGCTAATACTTCTTCTACTACTGCTACTAAGGCTTCTACTATTGCTACTACTACTACTGTTGCTACTACACCTACTACTACTTCTACTGCTGCTACTACTTCTACTGTTGCTATTACTACTACTGCTGCTACCACTTCTACTGATGCTTGTACTACTACTACAGCTACTACTCCTACTACTACTGCTACTACTACTGCTACTACTACTACTGCTGCTGCTGCTGCTACTACTACTACTGCTGCTACTACTGCTACAACTATTGCTACTACTACAACTACTACTACTACTTCTACTACTGCTGCTACTACTACTACTACTACAACTAATATTTATATTGCTGCTACTACTACTACTTCTACAGCTACTACTACTGCTACTACTACTACTACTGTTACTACTACTACTACTACTACTACTACGTCTACTGCTGCTACTACTACTGCTACTGTTGTTGTTGCTACTGCTGCTAATGCTACTACAACTACTACTACTTCTACTACTACTACTTCTGCTAATACTACTTCTATTACTGCTACTACTACTACTTATTATACTACTGCTACGACTGCTACTACTTCTACTGCTGCTACTGCTTCTACTACTACCACTACGAATACTACAGGTACTACTACTGATACTAAAGCTACTACTGCTATTACTACAACTACTACTACTGTTGCTACTACTACTACTACTACTGCTACTGTTGCTGCTAATGCTACTACTACTACTGCTACTACTATTATGTCTACTGCTGCTACTACTACTGCTACTACTATTGTTAATACTGCTACTGTTGTTGTTGCTGCTGTTGCTGCTAATGCTACTACTACTTCTACTGCTACTACTACTACTATTGTGCTACTATTACTACTTCTACTGATGATACTACTACTGCTACTTCTAATACTACTTCTACTGATGCTACTACTACTACTACTACTACTGCTACTTCTATTACTACTTTTTCTGCTGCTACTACTACTGCCACTTCTACTGATGCTAATACTACTACTACTACTGCTACTACTACTTCTACTGCTGCTACTACGGCTAATACTATTGCTACTTCTAATACGGCTACTACTACTGTTACTACTACTACTTCTACTGATGCTATTACTACTACTGCTGCTAGTACTTCTGCTACTAATGTTGTTACTACTACTACTACTACTACTACTGCTGTTACTACTGCTGCTGTTGCTGCTGCTAATGCTACTACTACTACTATTTCTACTGCTGCTACTACTACTATAGCTACTACTACTTCTGCTACTCCTACTTCTGCTACTACTACTACGTATACTGCTGCTACCACTACTGCTACTGTTGTTGCTGCTGCTGCTTCTAATGCTACTACTTCTTCTACTGCTGCTACTACTACTTCTACTGCTGCTACTACTGCCACTACTACTACTTCTACTGCTGCTGCTGCTGCTACTACTACCACTACTACTTCTATTGCTGCTACTGCTACTGTTACTGCTGCTGCTGCTGCTAATGCTTCTACTACTACTACTGCTACTACTACTACTACTTCTACAGCTGTTACTACTACTACTACCACTACTGCTACTACTATTACTACTACTTTTACTACTTCTGCTACTACTATTACTGCTTCTACTGATGTTACTACTGCTACTACTAATTCTACTACTGCTACTACTACTACTACTACTACTACTGATACGACTACTACTACTACTACTACTGCTACGACTACTTTTACTACGTATACTGCTGCTACTACTACTGCTACTGTTGTTGCTGCTGCTGCTGCTACTACTACTACTGATACGACTACAACTACTGCTACTACTCCTGCTACTACTACTACTGCTACTACTTCTATTTATCTCATATAAACCCCATACAAGTTGATGATACAACTGAAAGTTTCTCCGTGATGTTGTCAGTTTACCCCGATATAAGACCGCCCCAGTTAAATTACGCATTCCTGTCACGCTTTAAAACAGAAGACCTTTGTTTAACATGCATTTAACTAATGAGTTTAGTAGTTAATTGGCATCGCATTGTTTATCTGAAAGAAAAACGTTAAACTCTGAATGTATCACGTGACATTCCAGGCAAACCTTATGGATTACAGAAATATTTTCCTCTTTTGCTGCAGTCTTTATAGTTATTTTTTTCACTAGCCCGAATTCTTATTTATTACATTTTTATCTGTGAAAGATTGGGATTTCTCAGTGAATTGAATGTTGTTTAACGGCTCATCAACACAGTATAGGTTATTTAGAGCCGCCCCAGATAGAGGGGAAGGATACATAGGAATCCGGGAACCGTGCCCTACTCTAATTATCGAATAGATTCGGACGCAACAGTTCCGAAATAGGCTGGGCGCAACCGTGTTTGAATATTATAAACAGTGCGTCCACGCTATTATAGGTTGGACGCACACTGTATACTATATTAATAAGTAAACCATGCATACATTTCACACTGTATACTATATTAATAAGTAAACCATGCATACATTTATGCTCAGACCCGTTCCGAGGTTTCAAAAGGATATTACTTATATATAGTTGGTCAATTGATACTGTCTTTTTGGTGTCCATATACTCCAAATAAATTGACTGGAACTTTCATGAAATTATTAAGACGTCGAATGGTATTATTTTATGTAATGATAAGTATGCTTTTGTATATAACGACTTCATTATACTTGCAATCGTATTCGCATAGTTGTTCATAGTTCAGGCTTTTAGCCGACAAATATTAGTATATAATATACCAGGGAGTAAACTATACATGTATAAATACTTTACTCCCTGAATATACATACTAATAAATCTCGTTTCCAGTCCACAGCGCGGGGTGCTAGCCTGTATCAGTGGACCAAAATGTTTCAACGCAGCTCGGTTTGCGTAAGGAAGAATATGACAATCACCATCCTATATTAAAATTACTTAGCCGAGCCCTAACCGTAAGACAGCCACAATATGGCCTTTTGGCGGACGCGCACATTTTATATTATGTATAAAAGATGTTTTAATTTTATAAACAATAACCATATGACAGACACCTAAACTACCAAAAACAATCCGAAAGCAGCGTCGACCATCGAGAATATAAAACAGCCACAATATGGCCTTTTGGCGGCTCAAGCCTACAATGTCCCCGTCTTTGAAGGACGGGCGCTCATCTATATTAGTAGCATTAACGCTGTGTACCAAAAATTATGTTAAAGTACAGTGCATTTCACCGAGATAGATGGTCGACACACTATTAAAAGCAATGTTTAAATCTACACGCAATCGTTCACAAAAAAACTAAAATTAACTACCCTCCTTAAAACATCAACAAGTCTACACACTTTGACATCGTTCCTTTTTTGACCAAATGGTGTGCGTAAATATGCAGTCTCTATATTAATCGATTTCGGTGCTCATGGCGAAATTGGGTATTTAAGCATTTAACGCAGGACATTATTTATTTCTACAGGTGCGCGTCATACCTGTACACAGGTGGCATTATAATTTGAAGTTGGCCAAGCCAACGTTTCCTTATTCCAAGCAGCATAAACGCGGTGAACCAAAGTGTTAAGTACAATGCATGTCACTGGAAGGTAGACGATCTACAGACCAGTATCAGCAATACAAAACTCTCTATTAATAAATCGAAACATAAACGCATCCAACAAAATATATTCAAATCTACCCCTCACATCCATGACTGTTGATTAGACAACTTGTCTTTAAAACAATTGTAGTTAAAATTCCAACATAGTAAACGGTTCTATGTCATCAGCTGCGAACAGGATTATGCGCGGCTGACCTCTTACTACCACAATCTTAGGGACAACATTGGGTCCTATGCGTTTGTGGTTAAAGCTAGCCCCTTAGTCCATTTGGGCTCGTGGCATTTGCACTTATCATTTGCATCTATCCAATACGTTTTTGTTTTGTGTGAAAATGCACAAAGATAGCAATTGTCATCTCTTTCACCATCTTCGTCATATTTTCGGGCACCCGCTTCTTCGTCAAGTATGGTGCCGTGATAGTCACAAATAGGCGTATTCTTTGGAATATATGTTTTCAATACAGCACAGTATCCTTTAACATAACGACAAGTCAGGCCAATGCTGCTTTGCAATGGCAGAGGCCAACTTTTCTTCGTGTGCGTCTGGGTTTGGTTTTTGGCGTTTAGGGACAGTAACACGTTTATTCCAGGCTGCTACGCATCTCTTAAAGATGGTCTGATTATACAGGTCTTTCCTCTTAGAAACTTTTCAATCAAGTCAGATGGATTGGGCATGCTTGGAACACGTTTATGTTCTTCCACAAAGACATTTACCCTACATACGTATTTTGTGCGTCACTTTTGAATGGAAACACTTCCATTCATGCTGTCCATCTTCAATATTGTATTTCTTACACAACCTTGAAAACTCAGTATGATTTGGCACTTCACTATCTTCAGTGAATTTGAAGTTTTCTTCATTGAGTAGGTTCATGTTTATTTCATTTTGTTTGGAATCCCCGGAAGACGCGACAGAATGCTTAGACGACGTCGTCGAGCTAACAATGTTCGCCCGTTCACGGAAGCCCTTTACATTTGCACCATCTGTGCTAATGATGACAGGCCTAACACTCTGAGGAATTTCACCAGCGGTACGTCTTCCTGCACGAGGTTCGTATGTTCCGGACTTTGAAACATTGGAGACAGAAGATTGAGTGAGTTTCTGTACACTCTTATGTCCGGCATGTGCATCGCTATGAGATAGATCCACATAATTCTTTAAAGCAGTATCATGTCTGTGAGTTAGTGCTTTAGAAACCCTTACCCTCTCTTCTACGGGAAGTTTACATTGACTCGCCGTTTCAATGCAATGACGAATGTCATTTGCACTGACGATTGGTTTGCATCCACAATTTTCTTGCACTTTCCTAACGTCTACAAATGTGTTAGATATTGTTTTACCGCAAGAGGTCAGTAACAGATAATGGTTTTTCTTATCATCTGCCGGCTTTGGGCGAACGTGATCCACATACGTTTGCAATTCTGCATAGTGAATTGGATCCAGAAAGACATACGCAAGTTCATCGGAGCCTGTTTTGTGATCGTCCGATATCAGAACGTGCATAAAACCAGTGTCCGTCATAACTGGCTTCTTAGCTTGAAGCATAGAGGAGAGGGACGTTCTTTCCACCACTCCGGGTCTATGGCCATGTACCATAACAATGCGGGCCAAAAATACCCATTGATAAGCTTTAGTACCGTAGCTTTTGGGCGTGTTTTATTGGTTGCTGCCTGTTTCAGAAGAAGGGTACACTTCACTTCTTCTCAGTTTTGGCGAAGTTAGATGTTAGTAGGCTAGTGGTATATGTTGGTGTAGGCCGCAGGAACTGGGTCACCTTTTTCTTTTGTTTTTCAGTTTTTTGATGCTTTTTATTGTTTTTTTTCCAACCTTTTAAAAGTGTCAATCGAATACTCAATCGCACGACGAGTGTCACAACTACCCATCTGTACTTCTGCTAAACCATTCACTGTGTTGAGAAACAACTTCATACACTTAATGTATGCTCCCACAGTGCTTGCCATCATATTACACTCATCTCTGAGAGTACTGGCAATCTTAATGAGTTGCTCATTAACCACCAAGTGGTCGAGATGGAACCTTTGAATATCTTCATTGGGAGATACAAATGTTATCATTTTAACCAGTAGTGCCAAATTAGACGATATATACTTTTCCGTATCGCCCTCATAGCGGCCCGAAGCAGCACACAATACTTGTTCTTTTTCAGCTCGTTCATATCACCAAGTGATACGTAAACAAGATATTTCACCTTTGTTTTCGCCGGAGATGAAGAGCTATCCTGCGAGTACGAGGAAGCATCTTTATTCAGAGGTGAGAATGGGCTGATCTCATCCTCGTCGGAAGAACTATTGATCAATGGGACAGCCTTAACTTTCTTTTTTGATACAAGTAAACTTGTATCGCCGGAGTCGTTCACATGCGGGCGTTTTTTTAATACCCGGGGACTCTTTCTGGTCACAGGATGTGGACCCTGAATAGAGTCATTCGAATGTGACACCAGCACCTGTTGCGGGCCTTTTTCGATGCCCTTTACAGGCGTGCCTGAAACAATGGTTTTAGTACTAAGCGTGGGAGAAAAATCAGTGGGCACTGTAAGTTCTGTGCTCTTATATAGCACAGATGCGGTGCTCCCAGTTTGATCATCAACTGAAACATAAGTTTGATCAAAGTGACGTGATGTTTTGGCACTTTTAGCCGAACCTTTCACTGGCCGATATGGTGTAACTGTTGACAGTTCACGGGGACTCGTTACCGGTAAGATCGGTGACACCAGCACCTGTTGCGGGCCTTCGCCGATGCCCTTTACAGGTGTGCTGGTAAAAAAGGATAAAAATATCGGACAGGGAAAGCAGCATTCAAGGACGACAGTCAACCACAAAACACAAAAACAAACACGCAAACAGACAAACGAAAAGACAAAAGTAATAAAAAATGCAAACGACATCACAAACACAAAAGGGTTGACAATAGGGCTACCGCCTTGGAACGGTCAGTGGCAAAGTAGGCCACTGGGGGTTTAAACCGGTTCTAGGGTGCACCAAACCTCACACTTACCCTACTGTCATCCCATTAAAACAGGACAGTGTAAATAAAGAAATCCCCGCCATGATCTAATCTCTAACCAACAAGGCAGCATCAATAGGCAATATAAGTAAAACACAAATATGCTCGTGTAAATATAATACAAAAAAACAAAAGCCTAGAAAGCCACAATGAAGGTACTCAATGACTTTGCAGAAGCCAGAGCAGTTAGAGAATAAACCATTAAGGGCACGACAAGAAAGATCATGGACAAACATCAAACGCCACCGTCCCAATGGGCTTTAGGTAGGCGTCATCACAGGGTCCACAGCCTGTCCGGTCATCGTACATTTAAAGAGGAAAGCATAGTGGCGAACTGTAAAAGGGTCCACCACCAAGCATGCAGTACGTTGCAAAATGATAGGGTCATAACCTCTTTTGATAAACTTTTTAACAAGTTTAACAAAAATAGTATGAAAGTGATCATGACCAAGAATCTTACGAAGTTTATAAATCACATCACCATAGAAGTCAGGTTGTGATAGTCCTTGTCGCAGAAGAGTCATTAAATTACATTTATATTTGGAAAGAAGATCAGGGTTACGATAATAAAATTTTGCAAAGGTTTTACGAAGTTTATGGTAACGGTAACCCTGATTGAGTAACTTTTTAGTTATACAAAGATTACGAATATTAAAGTCCTCAACTCGAGTACAAGCTCTAGAAAAACGAATAAGTTGAGACAGATACACCCCATAAGAAGTTGCTCGGGGAACATCCCCATCCAAGTGGGGATAATTAACAATGTCAAAATTAAAATCATCTCTCTTGTCATAGATTTTGCTAATTATTTTACCATTTTCAATCGACAGATCTAAATCAAGAAAAGAAGCGTTATTATCAGATATATTTTCTTTATTAAGCCGAAGTTCTTTAGGATAAATATTATGAACCATAGTTGGAAAGAAAGGGTTGTCAATGTTCAGTATGTCATCCAGATACCGAGAGGTGTCATTACTTAATACTTCTTTTTTCATAGATTTTTGCGCACAATATTTCCTATTTATGTGTCGTCGTGCCGTAAAATACCATTCATTCCATTCCATTAAAAGCTTCAATAATATCTGCCTGGTTATCTGGTGAAAGACTCAACATGAAATCCCTTTCATAGCAAAATAAAAACAAACAATGGTGTTAGTATTGAGCGTGGCCTCATCTTCAATGTACTCCTCTACAAGAGATGAATCAGTGGGCACTATAAGTGCTGTGCTCTTAGATAGCACAGATAAGGTGCTCCCAGTTTGATAATCAACTAAAGCATCAGTTTGATCAAAGTGAAGTGTTCTTTTGGCACTTTTAGCCGAACCTTTCACTGACCGATGTGGTATTTGGACCGCTCCAGCAAGCGAAATTGCCTGGAAAATTCCAAACTGGACAACGTCATCTTCACTTGGAAGAACCTTCCTCTGCTGCCTTCTACACAACATAGAACGTTCTTCCGTTTGAGCGTTTGCGACAGAAAACGGTTTTCGGCTTAAGAAAACTTCAACACGCTCACAACGATATGTTGGTTCGGGGAACCAGGCCGTAAGCTCTGAATGCTGCACGAATGCATAGTCACGTCTTTGTTTCTCGTCTGCCTTTGCTTGGTTCAAAACCTTTAGTTGTTTATCAGCAGAGGTATCAGCCATGTACATAGTGCGTAAATGACATTCTAACTTAGCGTAATGAACGAAACAATAAGGACAGAGATGAGTTCCAGCGGGTAAAGGTGGAGGTGCAGTTGCAGTAACTAAGGGAAGAGGTACATTACCGTTTGACTTACCTTCAGTTCTGGCCTCCGTAACCTTTGACCTGTTTATAAAAAATAAATGGAAAGTGCTAGATTCTAAAATAGGGTTATGTTTTGTAATTAACTGAAAATGCGTGTTTTTCGTGAGATTTACGCTTAAATATATTACCCAATTGAATATCCACATTACTGAAATACATATCCAAAATTTAAATATTCAAGCAGTAGTAAAACTGCACATTTTAAAGCTATCATAACAAACATTATATTATTGTTTCATAATCTGACCCCTCCACGTGTCGTTTTAGATTGAAGCACTTTATAACTTTTATAAATCGTTATGGCGTCTATAATGGTAAAAAAACCAACACTATATATATAAAAAGTTCTGTTAAAATTGAGGGATTGACCAGTATCATCATCTCTGAGTCATTATCATCATGCATAAATGAACATAGCTTCATTTATTATAGACAAAGCATATTGAATTGTTCTTCAAACCCAAGTTTTCAACAGTTTTCAATAGTTTTATACCTCGGCGGTGTCGCAATGTTAGATCGATTGCCTCGCATGCAGGTGGTCGTTGGTTTAATACCCAAAACTCAAATTCATGGTATTACGTAGTATTGGCCTTATCATGGAATTAGAGCTTCTTTTTATTTATATCGTGTATTTGTATATATTTCCCGGTAAACTATTATTTATATAAATTAGGGGTTTCGTTTAAATTATAGTTTCAACCAATCAGAATTATGGATGTAGCATATGTGCCTTATGACGATCCGCAAGTTATAATGAATAAGGTTTAATAAAACTTTGTTTCCGCGACAGAACTGTTTCATACCCTGGACCAAAGATCATCTCTCGGCCGTTTCCAAAGGTCCATTATCATACTTTTATATATAGATACAGCAAGTAATGATTGCGTTGAAATGCATCTACACTTCTTTCAGATCGCATGAGTGTGAGTCATGTGTGTGTGGTCACCTCGCCCAATCCCACCAGAGAATACCGGTACGGTGCTAGGCACAAGACTGGGCTAGAGTGTAGACTGTTCGAAAGAAACGTGTGTGGGTGTGTAGTTCTAAGGATTAGTCCCTCTACCATAAGAGCCCCAAGTCCCTTGTTGACTCGGCATTATGTCTGGACTCAAAAGAGTTTAATTTTGAGTTGTGCAACTCCGCCTTAGAGTCGGCCAAAGTAACTGAATTACGTGCCAAATAAATATATTAACACAGCACGGCCAGTTAATTTAACCTAATATCGCGTGCTATGTTTATGGTGTGTGCTATTGTTGTTATTAAACTGTTGTTTAGGTTGCTTGTTTGGGTATGTTAGGGTCCAACAGCTGTATTAACTTATTAGGCAGGCCGGGGGATGGGCCTTTATAAAATGCGGGATACGCGTAGTGCCATGCTTGATGCCTGGCGTGGTAATGTATGTATACTTAAAGGTAATATAGCGACACAGCCAAACAATTATTTATTATTGAGAGTTCTGAAAAACTTGAAAAAGGGTGAAAGAATTATCAGAGGTTTAATATTTTGCATTTACTATAAGAGTATGGTCCTTTACCAAGTTTGTTCAAATGGGGTCATATTTTGCCCTGCCCCGGGGGTCACAGTTTTGCATAGACTTGTATAGGGAATTTTTTTAAAAATCTTCTTCCCTGAAACTGCAAGAGCCAGAGGTTTAATATTTTGCATTTACTATGAGCTTATGGTCCTTTATCAAGTTTATTAAAATGGTGAACCTGGGGTCACATTTGGCTCTGCCCCAGGGGTCAAATGTTTTACATAGACTTGTATAGGGAAAAAATCTTCTTCTCTGAAACCACAAGGCACACAGCTCTCATGTATTCCATGTAGCCCTTGGGTCACATTTGGCCATGCCACAGAGGTTACACTCAAGCACCTTCATTTTGTCTTTGATCTTTACCAAACTTTGTCAATGTCTTTATATCAGTGTTGGTAAACAACAAAGGCCTTTCTTGGACAATCTTAACCAAGCTTGCACAGATTGTATATGATCATAAGATTTCGAAGAAGTTCGATAATGGACCATTACTCAGGTGATCGATATAGGGCCATCTTGGCCCTCTTGTTTATATATATATATTTCCCCACAATATCTGTTTCCTTATTTCACTCCCCCCCAGTCGGTGGTGGGGTGATAAGAATCAGCCGACTGCTCGTTACTTAGCAGAGGAGTAGAACCCCCCCGAAATGTAACCCACCTGTTGACCGTGGGTGGCGACCCGTGTCGTTGGAGAAGGGAGTCCTGGTGGTTGAGTGGCGTGGAGATCTGGTAGTTATCTCCACGTTGCAACAAACCACTTTGGTCCGGACTTCAACTAGACGGGCGGTCAGATTTGGCCCGATCTGATCAATCGGTTTGTCACGCCAGCTATAAGAGACCCGACCTTATTATTCAGACAGTACCAGTACACTGTATCTTACTTACGTTTTATATTGTTCTACTTTAAACATAGTATAGATAGGGTCTTTTATGGCGGTGGCGCACGGGCTAATCATGTATTTCAAAACGCTATATGGCTATACTCGTGCCACTTTTTAAGCGGAACATAAGTGCGGCTCTTTGACTTTTTAGTTAAGGGTTTATGTCCGCTGGGTGGTATGGGGGGTCTGATGCGTTAGCTTTATATGAGTATACCTTCTACGTATTCTTGGCATTTTGCTGTTGGATATCCACAGCAAATGTCCCCTTGTTGGACTCCGAGGTGGGTGAGAAGCGTGGAAGATGAATTCTTAACGCCACAGCATGGCATCACAAAACGCACAAACGACTAATAAACGGAAAAAAACAGATAATGAATCTGATACTGAGGAATCCGTAATCAATCAATCTTTTCCTCGTTTTCTCATTATCGAATCGGAAAACGGGGAAAAACTATTGCAGATATGTCACCTTTCGTGATCGAGAAAACTGTCCATTCCATTGCTGGACATGGAAAACAAATTAAAAAAATAAAAAACAAAACAATTCTTATTAAAACAAACAAAAAATCTCACTCCGATAATTTACTTACAATTACACAAATTTTAAACACAAAAGTCAAATGTTACGCTTACACCTCTATGAATATCTCCAAAGGCGTCATCAGGTGCCCGGATCTCTCCGGAGTACCTGAAGACGAAATTATTCGCGAGCTTGCGCCACAGTTGGTAACTGCAGCTCGCCGAATAACCATCAAAAGGAATGACAAAATTATTAGTACAAATACTATCATACTCACATTTGCAACACCCGTCTTACCAAAAACAATAAAGGTGGCATATCTGCAATTGCATGTTGACGCCTACATTTCAAACCCGTTACGTTGCTACAACTGCCAAGCCTTTGGGCACCACAACTCCAGGTGTACTAAAGAAGAACGTGGCGAGTCTGCATTCAAACATAACGAATCAGATTGTCCTAACGACCTCAAATGTACCAACTGCGGTCTGGGACATCACGCAAATTCAAAATTATGTGAAAAATTTAAAAAAGAAAAAGAAATCATAACAGTTAAATATACACAAAACATTCCCTTTCCAGAAGCAAGAAAATTAATTGAAGAAAAATATAAAATTTCAAGTCCGACCTCTTACGCATCTATTCGCAAAACAACAGCAACACACACAGAATGCAGGGATGCATGTACGCAATACGAACCACAGCCAGAAATTCAAAATACAAAGAATACTTCCTCAGTATCAAATCCAAACAAAAGTCAACAAACACAACTTAACAAACCAAAATTAAACTTTTCACCTAATCAAACTTTTACATTTAAATCAAACACAAAACCGGCAGGCTCTGGCAATGTCAAGAGCATGTCAATTTCTCAGAATTGGAAAGAGGGTTCTTCTAAGACTGTGAAGTCTAGAAGTTCCCCAGTCGTGAAGCCTAATACATCCTCGGTTGGAAGGCCTAGTGCTGCTCCGGCTAAGGAAGTTGGAAAGCCTAGTGCTGCTCCAACTAAGGAAGTTGGAAAGCCTAGTGCTTCTCCAACTGGGGAGCACATGGAGCAGCCAAAGGTGTCTAATGGCCCTATTGAGCTGCATAACAAATTCGAACAGCTTATGGACATTTCAGAGCCGGCAGCTGCACTGCCACTTCCATCCTCTCATGAAAGGTTAGCTGAGGTGCCACTTCAGCTGACTTCTTCCGGGGAGGAGGATCCATCAGTGGAGATGTCGCTGCTTGAGTCTCCTAAGACCTCTCCTAAATCTAAGGCCAAAAATAAAAACAAAATTAAAAATCGCCTTAGCGCTAAATAATGGGTAAAACTAATAAGATAATTCAATGGAATTGTCGAGGTTTGAAACCAAATTATGATGAAATCAGCTTAATTTTAAATGAACACAACCCTATTGCCTTTTGTCTTCAAGAAACATTCTTGAAGACAAGTGATAAGGTATCTTTTAAACAATACTCACTATACAATCATATTTGTGATACCGGGGACAAGGCCACTGGTGGAGTTTCGATAATCGTTAATCGAAACATTCCTCACAGACCTGTTGCGTTGAAAACAAAAGTGCAAGCTATTGCGGTCAGTGTTACTATGCACAGTCATAACGATATGTTCCTTATATTTACCACCTAGTTCTTCACTAGACCCTAAAGATCTAAATCACTTAGTTGCACAATTGCCATCACCTTTTATACTCTTGGGCGATTTTAATGCACACAACTACATCTGGGGGTGTAAAGATATAAACGATAAAGGCCAAAAACAATTTGTGTCTTTTTAATAATAAGTCACATACTTACTTACATCCTGCTACAGGCTCTCATTCTTCCATTGATTTAACAATATGCGATCCAACGCTTTTGATGGATTTTTCGTGGAGTGTTGGAGACGACCTCTGTGGAAGTGACCACTTCCCCATATTTCTTGAAAATATCGGCCCTCCACTTCTCGAAAAAACGCAACGATGGAAACTTCGCAAGGCTGATTGGACTACGTTTCAATCTCTTTGCGAGGAACAATTAAAGCCTTCCGTTTTCGAGGATGTCGAAGACGCAACTGCTCTTTTTACCAAAACTCTTCACGATATAGCTGATCAAACCATTCCAAAAACCTCGGCAAATCCTAAACGCCCACATAAACCATGGTACGACGATGACTGCAAAAAGGCAGTCAGCGATCGTAAAGCTGCATTAAATAATTTTAACTTGCGGCCAACTCAAACACATTTAGATAAACTTTAGAGTTTTTCGTGCGAAAGCCCGTCGTACTATTAAGCAAGAGGAAATCCTGGAGAACTAACGTCTCTAGGCTGAACTCTCGCTCATCTCTTAAGAAGACGTGGGACATGGTCCGGAAAATAAACGGTAAAGGTTATTCTAGTTGTGTAAATCATCTTAAAACTGATAATGAGGATATTACTTCTGTCAAAGATATTACAAACACTTTGGCAGCAATTTTTTCAAAAAATTCTTCTTCTGAAAATTGTCAACCAAATTTTCTGAAAAATAAGAAACAAAAAGAACAGAAGAAGCTGAACTTTAAGTCGAAAAACTTGGAAAAATACAATAAACTATTCTCTCTCAAAGAACTTCGAGAGTCCCTTTAAAAGGCTTATGATACATCAGCTGGTCCTGATGATATCCATTATCAATTACTAATCATTTACCTGAATCCTGTCTCTCTACCCTTCTTGATATATTTAATAAGGTTTGGGTGACGGGAATCTTCCCCGATTCTTGGCGGGAAGCAATCGTTATTCCAGTCCCCAAACCTGGAAAGGATCATACGGACCCAATAAATTATCGCCCAATCGCTTTAACGAGTTGTATATGTAAAACCATGGACCGAATGATTAATGAGAGACTCGTTTGGTATCTGGAGTCCAACAAACTGATAACAAAGTATCAAAGTGGATTCCGGCGCCAACGAGGCACAACAGACAGTCTCATACGATTTGAATCGTTTATTAGGGAAGCTTTCATAAAAAAAAGAACATTTAGTCGCTGTATTTTTTGACTTGGAGAAAGCTTATGAAACTGCATGGAAGTACGGTATTATGAATGATCTACATGACATTGGTCTTAGAGGCCGATTACCCATTTTTATAGAGAAATTCTTAGATGATAGACAGTTTCGTGTCCGAATGGGTTCAACCCTCTCTGATATTCATGAACAGGAGATGGGTGTTCCACAGGGCAGCATACTCTCTGTCACACTTTTTAATATAAAGATTAACAGTATAGTAAAATGCATCAATCCAGGTGTGGATTGTTCGCTATATGTTGACGACTTTGTTATATGTTATCGTGCAAAAACATGAATACTATCGAGAGACAATTACAACAATGTCTCAATAAACTTCAGACCTGGTCTGATGAAAATGGTTTGAAATTTGCTAAATCTAAAACTAATTGTATGCACTTTTGTCAACTTCGTAAACATCATGAAGACCCTCATCTAACACTGGATGGGTCACCAATACCAGTAGTGGATGAGACAAAATTCCTTGGTCTTATTTTCGACCGTAAATTAACGTTTATACCACACCTTAAATACTTGAAGGCCGAGTGCCTTAAAGCTCTTAATTTACTTAAAGCTGTTGCAAACACTAAATGGGGAGCAGATCGAAAAGTCCTCTTGCGACTTTACAGATCTCTTATCAGATCCAAGCTGGACTACGGCTCAATAGTATATGGATCGACTCGCAAGTCGTACTTGCAGATGCTCGACCCTATACATAATAAAGGATTATGACTCGCCTTAGGTGCCTTTCGTACATCACCAGCCGAAAGTCTATATGTTGAAGCCAATGAATCATCACTGTCTCATAGACGAGACAAATTAGCTCTTCAATACGCCATTAAATTAAAGTCTAACCCTTCAAACCCAACTTTCGATAATGTTTTTAATCCTAGTTGTGAACCTCTTTTTGATCGAAAACCGAAGGCCATTCGACCATTTGGTCTTCGTATTAAACCAAAATTAAGAGACACTGAAATCGACCTAAATTTGAGTGCCAAGTACAAAGTACCACAAATTCCACCGTGGACTTTGGAAACTCCAACAATCATTTTTGATCTTTGTAATAATAACAAATCCAGTACAGACCCTACTGTCTTCCAAAGCAAATTTAATGAAATTATATCGAAATACAGTGACTTTCAACATATCTACACAGATGGCTCTAAAGATGGGGATAAGGTAGCTGCAGCAGCTGTTCACAAACACAGCATAAAGAGCCGCCAGCATGACAAGGCCTCGATCTTTTCAGCTGAACTTAAGGCAATTGAACTTGCCTTAAATTATATTCAGGAATCTGATGATGACCATTTTGTAATCTTTTCTGATTCCCTTTCATCTCTTCAAGCACTGGGTAATATGAAACATGATAACCCAGTTGTGCTTCAACTTTTAGAAAAGTACAATTCGCTTATAATTGATAATGTTATTATTTTCTGCTGGCTTCCAAGCCATGTAGGAATACGTGGTAATGATAGAGCTGATAGTGCTGCTAAGGCAGCATTAGATTTACATATATCTAATACCAAATTACCTTATACTGATTTTAAAAGTTGTATTAACACATATATTCGTAACTCTTGTCAAACCGCTTGGGATTTGTCAGTTAACAATCAACTCCATTCAATTAAACCGTTACTCGGAGAATGGCGTTCTTCTAGTACACCCGTTCGTCGAGAGGAAGTTGTCCTAGCCCGGTGCAGGATAGGGCATACACGTTATACTCATTCATATTTATTAGAAGGTGAGCAATTACCAGAATGTATACCCAACTTGGCACCGTTAACGGTCAAACACATATTGCTGGAATGTGTAGACTTTGATCCTATGCGTCAAAGGTACTACAATGTTAATACTATGAAAGAGTTATTTGATACTGTAGATTTTAGTCTTGTTTTAGATTTCCTTAAAGAGATCAGACTATATAAATCATTATAATGTGTTCTTATATATATTTACTTGTTTATATACCCGTTGACGGGCATTTGTTGATTTACATACATAGTTTATATTACACATTATCATCCCTTATTTTTTAATAATTTTATCTTTATATATTTACATTAATTTTTAATTAATTCTTCATTTTTTATCTTTTTTTTGCGCACAATATGACCTATTTATTTGTCGACGTGCCGTAAACACCATTCATTCATTCATTCCTTATTTCACTTAAGGTTTTTGGTTCTTTATTAGTATTATTTTTTACCATTATCCAATGTTAAAAATCAGGAATTCCTGAAATTTCAAGTGATTTTATACTATCTATATTCATATGAAAGATTAATAAGTTTTTTCCAAATTTACTTAAGAAATATTCCGGAATAATTTTCCAGCTAGCCTGCGTGTCATTAACTAATGCTTTTATCCACTTGATTTTTAAAGATGAAATATAAGATTCAAGATCGATCATGTCTATTCCTCTGTTTCCTATAAGAGTAGTTTGTTTTATTTTTTCACTACTGCTATTCCATAAAAAGTTGTAAAAATGTTTTATTAATTTCTTATATAATTTCATTTGGAACAGTAAGTGCGTGAAAAGCATATGTAAATTTGGGAAATAAGAGCGTTTTAATAACTTGTATTTTACCATATATTGTTAATGTTCAATTGTAGCTTTGCACATATCAGTTTAGTTTACAATCAATAAGGCTCTTGCGTTGCATATTGAAATTTGGGGGTATGACTGGTGAAATGTTTGCACGATAAGCAGATATCATGAGTTCTGAAAGCAGCCGTGCACCTGCATTGGATGCCATAAAGAAAGAAAAGGAATGCATTCTGGTCATTTTCGAGATAGAAGTATTTTCTTTTACATGGTCATCATAATTCAGTTCGAAACAGTGTGTATTTTATTTGTCATTGCCGCTGATGAATCAAGAATTTCCCTGTCCGATATTTTTATCCTTCTTTATATGCTCAATTGTGTTGTTTGTGCCGTGTGGCGACCGTAAAAAGTCTCCCCGTACATCCAATCAATATTGTTATTTTTACATCCTACAGGGATTGTATGACATTCATTGATTCAGTTTTCCTTAAACACGTGTTTCATATACCGCGTTGAAGGTTTTGTGCTCATCGACATTTTGGCCCATTTTATTAGGGTTTCCTTAACTTTCCTCATTATCTTCCATTAGACACTGACGTGAGTTTTGAACCTCTTTTAACAGTCCGTAAGTTTACTAATATTATTTCTTATGGATGTTTGATACGATTTTATTTCGTATCTCTAATAAATACTTTTTGGCCCTTATTTCGCTTTTCACAGAATGGTATTACTCTCCATAAAAACATTTATGAGTCTTTTAGCTAAAACTTTAAAAATAAATCTTTCACCTCTTTGGTTACACTCTGCGTCATCAATACAAATTCCACAAAATAACTCTTCATTTCTTAGAACTAAACCATATGTACGCCTTACACCTTTAAATCTTCATTCGGCAACCTCGTTTCATGTTCCTTCTAATAATATTACTAGGATTTTTAATAATGGCTCAAAAGTTTCCGTAACTCCTCTAGGATCAACTGTTTTGAGGAAATACCATATAAAGTCTCCTTTCAGAAATCATTTAGTTCATTCAACACGCAGGGTGTTTTCCTCTATTTATAAGTGCAATGCTAAGAGGTGCAATTATTTATTGTGCAAGTCCACCATTAAATCAGCTGTTAATGGTAGATTGTTTAATGTATGTCTAGCTTCAAATGTTGATTGACGTACTACTCACGTCATTTATGTTCTAACTTGAAATGTACCACTTTGCGGTATACAATATGTTGGACAAACAGGTCGATCCTTAAAAGTTCGATTTCGTGAACACAAATATAATGCAAGTAATCCTAAAAAGTTAAAAAAATTACTTATACCAACACTTTCGTCAGTCAGGTCATAATTTTAATTACGTAACTGTTCAACCGGTTGAATATTTATTTTTTGATAATGATGCTACTAAAAGCTTCAAAATAAAAGCTAGACATATTGCAGAACTAAAGTGGATGAAAAACTTACAGACACCTTATCCACTCGGCCTTAATGACAATATTTATCAAGAAGGAAATATTTCTAAAGATCCTAATATTGACATTTTTTCTATATTTTCTATTCGAAAGCGTAAATCTAGGTATCATGGTCTTAGGCGTAATGGTAACATCAAACGTAAATTGCGTGTAATTATTTCTGTCGCTGATTTACATACTATTTTTAAACAGTCTGGAAAGCACTCTATGCTTTCACGACTTACCTCTTTGGCTATTTCTTCACTAAAGTTGATCGACGAGGAAGCCGACAAAATTTTCATTCGTACAGATCCCTTGTATAACACTGCTTCCATAGTTCAAAGCTACACACAACATGTTCTCCGACCCCATATTGACAAGGAGTCTGATCACGTCAGGCATTTTCTAAAACTACTATATATTAATAAAGGTATTGATTTCATTGACATGCCTAGTATTTTTCGGGATACTCATGTAGTTGATTCTATCCCAAAATATTTCAAAAAATTCCGAAAGTCCTGTAATTTGTTATAAGTATAAAAAGCCTATTAGAAATATTATTTTCAACTACAACAAAATAGTTTCTGACCTTGATATAGTACATATCTTAAGAAATGTGAATGCAACACATCAAAATTTTGCTATGCTCCAGCAGGTCATGTCATCACTGGTAATTTTGATATTGTTGATAAATGTATTCGGCATTTGTTTTCGAAAGGTCCTAAATATAGATTACCTTCAACTATTGATTTTAATGCCTGTCGTGCCCAGATCGCCCACTCCATTGCAGATTTTAGTATAAAATGGTGTCGTAGAGAACATGCGGACCCAAACTCGCTTTCTACTTCGTAATCTTTGTATAACTAAAAAGGTACTCAATCAGGGTTACCGTTACCATAAACTTCGTAAAACCTTTGCAAAATTTTATTATCGTAACCCTGATCTTCTTTCCAAATATAAATGTAATTAAAGGACTCTTCTGCGACAAGGAATATCACAACCTGACTTCTATGGTGATGTGATTAAAACTTCGTAAGATTCTTGGTCATGATCACTTTCATATTATCTTTGTTGAACTTGTTAAAAAAATTATCAAAAGAGGTTATGACCCTATCATTTTGCAACGTACTGCATGCTTGGCGGTGGACCCTTTTACAGTTCGCCACTATGTTTTCCTCTTTAATTGTACGATGACCGGACAGGCTGTGGACCCTATGATGACGCCTACCTAAATCCCATTGGGACGGTGGCGTTTGATGTTTGTCTATGATCTTTCTTTTCGTGCCCTTAATGGTGTATTTTCTTACTGCTCTGGCTTCTGCCAAGTCATTGAGTACCTTCATTGTGGCTTTCTAGGCTATTGTTTTTTTGTATTATATTTACACGAGCATATTTGTGTTTTACTTATATAGCCTATTGATGCTGCCTTGTTGGTTAGAGATTAGATCATGACGGTGATTTCATTTTTTACACTGTCCTGTTTTAATGGGATGACAGAAGGGTAAGTGTGAGGTTTGGTGCACCCTAGAACCGGTTTAAGCCCCCAGTGGCCTACTTTGCCACTGACCGTTCCAAGGCGATAGCCCTATTGTCAACCCTTTTGTGTTTGTGATGTCGTTTGCATTTTTTATTACTTTTGCCTTTTCGTTTGTCTGTTTGCGTGTTTGTTTTTGGGTTTTGTGGTTGACTGTCGTCCTTGAATGCTGCTTTCCCTGTCCGATATTTTTATCCTTCTTCCAAAGCAAATTTAGTTGTTGTATGAAGGTTATGTAACATGATCATGTTTTGCTTGTTAAGATATAGAAAAGAAAGAAGCAAATGAAATGCTTCTACAAATAAGGTCGTGTTTTATTAGTACTTATTAATAATGCATTTTAGTGCATTTAGTTTTACAATGACTGCATCTTAATAAACATTTGTGTTTCATGAACTTTTGCAAACTTGAGGATTTTGATTAAATTTGGGTTGTAGTTAATATTAAAGGGACACTGTCCGTAAGTTAGCAGATATTGAGCATAACCAAATAACTGGTTGACTTTTGTTCAGTGAAATGTATACATGAAAACACGAGGATAGACCCTAAGAAGTATGTAGGAATACATTCGTGAATTTGAAAAAAAAAAGTTTTAATTATTATATGTAAATAAAGTGGGACCCACAATATTTACCTTTTCTGCGATCACGTGACTTCCATTAGCGCATTAGTTTTTCACCACAGTATGTATTGCGAAATATGTATAGCCTCAGACGGGAGCGTTGTCGACCTCTTTAAGCTCACGCACACTATTATTTTGGGCTGCGAGTTCAAACGCACAAAGCGGATTTACTTTTTTTTTTACCGCGATTGAATTCCGTTAAACAATCTTGCTTTTAATTAGTAAATACTCAATAATGTTTAGTGTGTAATGTTTGCGAACATTATTATTGTGTGTTTTATAAGCTTAAAGTTACGGACAGAGTCCCTTTAACTGTTTTTTTATTTCAATCTGGCAGAAAAAAACACTGGGTGATATATTCAGCTTTGGTAATTTTTTGAAAGAAAAAAAGTTATTTTTATGTTACATAATTTCACTGTCGAACTTGTTTATAGCCATATTTTTATAAACAAAACAACTTCGAAATAACAGTCAGGTAGCTAACAGATTCAAGATATCATTACACATATAACTGAAACAAGTTATTTTCAGTGTATACATATAACTTGTTTCAGTTACCAACAATTTAAGAGTGGAAAATAACTGTTTCAAGTTATAACACCAGTTTCACTGACACATGAATTCAACTATTCAGGCAGAAGTTTATGACATGTTCTTGAAGCTATGAATAGGTTATTGAACAATCTTTGTTTGTAAGGAGAGGGGCTGATATCTAAATAAGAATTTGAAGATTTACAGGTGATTTAAGCCACACTTGCGTACCAACTTTTATTGCTGGGTTTTATAGTTCAACTTTCAAAGAAACAGGGAAAAATAGGGAAGGTTGCTAGAAAAATTGGAAATTGCTGTAAATTGAATCTGAAGATATATTAATAACTGAAAAAGGTTATCATCATGATTACAGCTTGAAACTTGTTTCAGTTATCATTGGGGATAACTTGAATCAGTTAACTACCTGACTGAAATAAGTGTAACAATTAGTGTGAATTTCCTTTTCATATCTGAATCAAAAAAAATAATGGAATAGATAAAAACCTTTCATTTCTTACATTGTGCGGTATCTAAGTTAAATTTAAAGTTTTCTCTCTCTTGAATGATAATTTGTATTTACGATGTAAGGTGATGTATTTTGTGAAAATATGGCTTTGAATTGATGAAAGTTGGTGTTAAGTAATAGATAGAGTCTGGTCTCAGCGAGTTGGCTTATTTAAACACCGAGATGGGCGTAGCCCGTCGAGGTGTTTAAATAACCAACGAGCTGAGACAGACTCTATCTTTTTTGTAGCATGGTGTACTTAGTAACACTGTGACGTCATATTGACCGTACTCTAAATTCCAATATCCGGTAGTTGTAGTATGGTATAGCCACGCCCCTTTAGTTATCCTAAATTAAACGACTTAATGCTCTGCATTCATCAAAGGAAATGTCACCGACCATGCTACAATTTTTATTTACCTTGTTTCGTGTGATTCTTTTTCTATTGGATGACAGGTACAGATAACAAAGATCTGATGTACTGTAAAAGCCATTTTATTTGCGTGGTTTTTATTTTCGCTAATTTTCACGAATCTGATACCTCTTTAATTCATAAACATAGCTAAAATTAATTTCCACATGTTTTACGATTACGGAAAATACCGACGACATTTTTGAACATAATTTCATTAGGAAATATTTCATGTTTGATTAAACCACAATGTCAGATATTAAAAGCAAGAATAAAATAAATGCATGAATAAATAAAAGTGTTATTTTCATGAAGTGATCCTTTATTAAATACAGAAATCTGCAAACATGGCCTTTTTTTTACTTAATATCGAGAAACTAACACATAGAACACAACTACATTTACGAATACAGGAGTCAACATCGTCCATCAATACGGTACGGTGTAGAAATCTGCATACATGTATGTAACAATTATATAAAGCACATTGTCAAGTCTTAAACATCTACTTTACACAAACTGAACATTTTATCAAAGATTTTACGTTCATTAAATTTTGTAAAACAATTCTTCAAAATTACATAAAAACATTAACATTCAATTTATACCTGTCTTTTACACCAGGTCCTGTTTATGGTAGACATGACGCATTTTAAAACAGTGTGAACAATTCTAGACACCTGGTGGTATGCATGAGTAATAGGGTTATTGTGATTTTGTCACCTTCATTGTTTGTATATATAATTCTACATACCAAATAATAACTTGTTTTAATAAAGCTGAGCACAAACTCACGATTATACGCATGGACTAGATTTTGTATAAGCAAGTATATTACAATGGACACAGTATTAACGTTTAACTGTTAACAGGGTTACCGATGACATGTACTCTTAGCGTCGTGTAAGCTATGCTGACGATTATCTCTGGAAACATCCAAAACGGAAATCTATGAAAATTACAGGAACTACACGATCTTCCATTGACGATCATGCGAATTTAAGAACTCGCGAATATAATGGCTTTTACAGTATTGTAGTCTTTGTATTCGTCAGCTAAGTTCACTGATGTAAGTCTCGCACTTATAAAAATGACTTCAGCAGGGGATATAATTATATTGAATTTGTTGATGACCGGTTACCACAGTATTACAGTTGTCTTGCTAGTTAATGTTTATTGTGTAAATTTCTGCTGAATTGAAGCTTTTTGGCTTTACGGTATCTGTTGGTAAGTGTCTTAGATTGGACTAGAAGTTTCTTTCTGTATATCTACCCTTTACATATCTCCCTTCAAAAGCTTAGGTAAAAAAAAATCTGATAGTTCGAATGAATGAATGAATGAATGGTGTTTTACGGCACGTCAACACATAAATAGGTCATATTGTGCGCAAAAACCGATGAATGATGAAGAAATGAAGGATTTATTAAAAATTAATGTAAATATATAAAGAAATAACTATTTACAAGTAAGGGATGATATGTATATGTAAATCAACAAATGCCCGAAAACGGGTATATAAAGAAGTAAATAAATACAAGAACATATTATACTGATTTATATAGTCTGACTTCCCTCAGGAAATCTAAAACTAGACTAAAATCTATAGTATTAAATAACTCGGTCATAGTATTAACATTGTAGTACCTTTGACGCATAGGATCAAAGTCTACACATTCCAGCAATATGTGTTTGACCGTTAACGGTGCAAAGCAGGGTATACATTCTGGTAATTGCTCACCTTGTAATAAATATCAATGAGTATAACGTGTATGCCCTATTCTGCACCGGGCTAGGACAACTTCCTCCAGACGAATGGGTTTACTAGAAGAACGCCATTCTCCGAGTAACTGTTTAATTGAATGGAGTTTATTGTTAACTGACAAATCCCAAGCGGTTTGCCAAGAGTTACGAATATATGTGTTAATACAACTTTTAAAATCAGTATAAGGTAATTTGGTATTAGATATATGTAAATCTAATGCTGCCTTAGCAGCACTATCATTACCACGTATTCCTTGAGTGACTCAACCAATAATACTAAAGCCGTGTCGATTTGTTGAAAACTTGGCCGCCAGGAGGGGCGCTAGTTTTCCTTTTATGTATATAGTACAGCCAGTAGAGCACAGGCCCTCCTGGGCCTCTTGTTTCAAGTTTACACAGTTTTAAAGTTTTTTTTTTTTTTTTTTAAAAATCTTACTTGTTAAAAATGACTTACACAACAGGAATATGATTTTACACAATATTTTTCACATATGTACAAGTAGATAAATCCACTGGAAATATGAAGTAAACTTTGACCTTGGTCATGGGATGTAGACAATCTCCATGTGCTTAGAAGTGTATATATTAGTATGTGACTGCTTATTATCCAATCAGAATTTGCGAAATTTCTTTGCAGTATAATAATGTCTTGATAGATTTTTTGTAAGGTTTCTGTTGAAACATTACCAGTAAATATTGGACCATAGAAACTTTAAGCTGGGCATTATGGAGACCTTTATTTGTTTAATCTTGTTATGATCTCCAGATTAAAATGGAACAGAGATTTTTTTGTCCATATTACAGGGGTCATCTCTGAAGCAATGTGTCTGGACTATATAGAAGACTCCAACTTATCAGACTGTTCTGTAACAGGTAAGATAAATTTCAATTTTTTAGACAGAATCATATATTTATAGTGCTACTGTTATTAATATTGTGAGACAATAGACACTTACTTGTGCCTTTTTCAGATGTTTTTATACCCCTTGCTTCAAAGCTAAGAGGAGGTATGCTGGTTTGTATGTGAAGAAAATTTTGAGTACAGCTGTGTTCTTTGACTGAAGCCCCGTGTGGTTCCCGGGGGCCCCTGTTTGGTCACGGGGCAAAGCATAGGGTCACTGCAGATCCCTTTGGAGGGGTAGGCAGAGGGGTAGAATCCCCCCAAATTCATGTTCATTTTATCATTTTTTGTTCATGTTCATTAAAGGTCTTCATCATGATCCCTGCATTGTTTCAGGTGCTATCTCGCTCGCATCAAAAGAGCAGTGGCAGAAAAACAATAACGTGGCTCGAGCGTAAATGGAGTTTCTACGATAGAATTTGCAGCAACTCTGCAATTCAGGGTGAGAAGGTTCTAGGCCCATTTTCCATATTTTATCTCGATGTACATGGAAAATGAGCCTGGTATGTTCATGCCTGTTAGGCGCCATATAACCTGTTCATGTGTTGGTGCGCCTTAAAACCCCAATTCAATTCAATTCTTTGACTGAATGTAGATAGTGGCTCCAGTGAGAGAGATTCAGGTACGCTTTTGACTGTGTGTTGTTTTCTTGCATTGTCTGTGAATTGGAGAAAGTGACAGTCGCCATTATTAACCACATATTAACTTCTCAGTCCCATTGTAGTAAATATTGGGTCAGAGTAGTTTTTAGCTCTACTGGCCGAAGGCCAGCAGAGCGTATGGGATGCCGAGTTGTCCGTCGTCCGTCCGTCGTCCATCGTTAACTTTTGTCTCGTTAAGACGATAGGGCCTTCATTGTTCATCCGATTTTACCAAACTTTAACAGGTTGTTAATATCAATGACAGCTCGGATGAGTTTGAAAATCAGTCTGATCGGACAAGTAACAGCGGAGTTATGGCCCTTGATTTAGTTAAAAATGCTATATTGCTAAGTTTTGCCTCGTTAAGACGATAGGGCCTTCATTTTTCATCCTATCTTTACCAAACTTTACCACATTGTTAATATCAATGAAAGCTCGGTCGAGTTCGAAAACTAGCCAGATTGGACCAGTAACAGCGGAGATATGGTCCTTGATTTAGTTAAAAATGCTATATTGCTATATTTTGCCTCGTTAAGACGATAGGGCCTTCGTTTTTCATCCTATCTTTACCAACTTTAGCACATTGTTAATATCAATTAAGTTCGGACAAGTTCGAAAACCAGACATATCGGACTAGTAACAGCGGCCCTTGATTTAGTTAAAAATCCTATATTTTGCATCGTTAAGACGATAGGGGCTTCATTGTTTATCCGATCTTTACCAATCTTTATCAGATTGTTAATGTCGTTGAAAGCTCGAATAAGTTTGAAAAACAGCCATATCGGACCAGTAACAGCGGAGTTATGGCTCTTGATTTAGTTAAAAATGCTATATTTTGCCTCGTTAAGACGATAGGGGCTTCATTGTTCATCCAATCTTTACCAAACTTGATCAGATTGTTAATATCAATGAAAGCTTGGACAAATTCGAATGAATGAATGAATGAATGGTGTTTTACGGCACGTCGAGACATAAATAGGTCATATTGTGCGCAAAAACTGACGAAATATGAATAAATGAAGGATTAATTAAAAATTAATGTAAATATATCAGGATAAAACTATTAAGAAATAAGGGATGATATGGTAGTAATATAAACTATATATGTAAATCGACGAATGCCCGAAAAGGGGTATATAAAAAAGTAATTATATACAAGAACATATTATACTGATTTATAAAGTCTGATTTCCTTAAGGAAATCTAAAACTAATGAATGAATGAATGAATGTTGTTTTACGGCACGTCGACACATAAATAGGTCATATTGTGCGCAAAAATTGATGGAAAATGAAGTATAATTTAAAAATAAGTGTAAATATATAAAGATATAAACTATTAAAAAAATAAGGCATAATAAGGTGTAATATAAACTATGTAATGTAAATCAACAAATGCCCGTCAACGGACATATAAACAAGTAAATATATATATAAGAACACATTATAATGATTTATATAGTCTGATCTATTTCAGGAAATCTAAAACAAGACTAAAATCTACTGTGTCAAATAACTCTTTCATAGTATTAACATTGTAGTACCTTTGACGCATAGGATCAAAGTCTACACATTCCAATAAGATGTGTTTGACCGTTAACGGTGCAAAGCAGGGTATACATTCTGGTAATTGCTCACCTTGTAATAAATATGAATGAGTATAACGTGTATGCCCTATCCTGCACCGGGCTAGAATAACTTCCTCTCGACGAACGGGTCTACTAGAAGAACGCCATTCTCCGAGTAACGGTTTAATTGAATGGGGTTTATTGTTAACTGACAAATCCCAAGCGGTTTGCCAAGAGCTACGAATATATGTGTTAATACAACTTTTAAAATCAGTATAAGGTAATTTGGTATTAGATATATGTAAATCTAATGCTGTCTTAGCAGCACTATCAGCTCTTTCATTACCACGTATTCCTACATGGCTTGGAAGCCAGCAGAAAATAATAACATTATCAATTATAAAACAATTGTACTTTTCTAAAAGTTGAAGCACAACTGGGTTATTATGTTTCATATTACCCAGTGCTTGAAGAGATGAAAGGGAATCAGAAAAGATTACAAAATGGTCATCATCAGATTCCTGAATATAATTGAAGGCTAGTTCAATTGCCTTAAGTTCAGCTGAAAAGATAGAGGCCTTGTCAGGCAGGCGGCTCTTTATGCTGTGTTTGTGAACAACAGCTGCTGCAGCTACCTTATCTCCATCTTTAGAGCCATCTGTGTAGATATGTTGAAAGTTACTGTATTTCGATTTAATTTCATTAAATTTGCTTTGGAAGACAGTAGGGTCTGTGCTGGATTTGTTATTATTACAAAGATCAAAAATAATTGTTGATGTTTCCAAAGTCCACGGTGGAATTTTCGGTACTTTGTACTTGGCAATCAAATTTAGGTCGATTTAAGTGTCTCTTAATTTTGGTTTAATACGAAGGCCAAATGGTCGAATGGCCTTCGGTTTTCGATCAAAAAGAGGTTCACAACTAGGATTAAAAACATTATCGAAGTTGGGTTTGAAGGGTTAGACTTTAATTTAATGGCGTATTGAAGAGCCAGTTTGTCCCGTCTATGAGACAGTGATGGTTCATTAGCTTCAACATATAGACTTTTGGCTGGTGATGTACGAAAGGCACCTAAGGCGAGTCGTAATCCTTGATTATGTATAGGGTCGCGCATCTGCAAGTACGACTTGCGAGTCGATCCATATACTATCGAGCCGTAGTCCAGCTTGGATCTAATAAGAGATCTGTAAAGTCGCAAGAGGACTTTTCGATCTGCTCCCCAATTAGTGTTTGCAACAACTTTAAGTAAGTTAAGAGCTTTAAGGCATTTGGCCTTCAAGTATTTAAGGTTCGAAAACCAGCCATATCGGACAAGTAACAGCGGAGTTATGGCCCTTGATTTATTTAAAAATGCTATATATTGCCTCGTTAATAGGGGCTTCATTGTTCATCCGATCTTTACGAAACTTTATCAGATTGTTAATATTAATGAAAGCTTGGACAAGTTCGAAAACTATTCATATCGGACCAGTAACATATGAGTTATGGCCCTTGATTTAATTCAAAATGATATATTTTGCCTTGTTAAGACGATAGGGCCTTTATTTTTCATCCGATCTTTACCAAACTTTAGCAGATTGTTAATGTCTATGAAAGCTTGGTCCAGTTCGAAAACCAGCCAGATCGGACCAGTTAAAGCGGAGTTATGACCATGCTTTTGTTAAAAATGCTATAATTTGCCTCGTCATACGATAGGGCCTTCATTTTGCATCTGATCTTTGCCAAACTTTACCAGATTATATGAATGTCTTTTTTTTTTTTAAAAAATGTTTTTATTTTTTTTATTAATTTTTTTTAGATTTTTTTTTTTAGTTATTACTTTTTCTTGATTTTTATTTTTATTTTCATTATTTCTTTTTTAGCTCTATGTTGGACAAGTCGGACCAGCAACCGGAGTAATGGCTCTTGATTTAGTTAAAAATGCTATATTTTGCCTCGTTTATACGGTATGGCCTTCATTTTTCATCTGATCTTTACCAAACTTTACCAGATTCTTTAATTATGGCCCTTGATTTAGTTAAAAAGCTGTTTTTTGCCCGAAACTTTCAGAAAAACGTAAATGGCAGTCACTCGCTTCATTGGTGTTATAAGAGCCAGCCAGTAGAGCGTCCACAGGCCCTCTTGGGCCTCTTGTTTAGAATATCCAGTTGAAACTGTAGTCTATTTTTCCTAGATAAATTTAACAATACTTCTACACATCTGATTAGATGTTGATGATATAAAAAAAAACTGTTAATCATTGCAATGAAAAGTACATGCAAAACAATGCATTTGAAAAATACAATGTTTCTTTGTCAACTCTTATTTTAGAATTAGAAATGTCAGAAACTGATGAACTTGAAGAAGAATGTAAAGGTATGTATAATTCATTTGTATGAGTTACCTTAAATAAAGTTTGGATCAGTTGACAATCCGGATGTCGTGAGTTTGATCTTTAGCCCGGCCACACTCTCTGTGATGATTTGACCTTGGACATTGTGTCTAAAGTACTACTCAGTACTGTGTATAGGAATGTTTTGTTTTTTAACTCACCTGAGCATATTCTTTATACATATACATTATAATGTCACATATATGCATTTTTAACAAACTTTAAAAATCCTATTTGTAATTTTGTGCCAGGTTCTTAAGTGGATCATTGTCGAGCCTGCGTGCGGATAGCTCGACTTAGTTGTCACAATGGCGGTTCGGTGTATGTGCGTCCGTCCGTCCGTCCGTTTGTTCGTCCGTCCGATCTTGTCCGGGCTGTAACTATGGCATGCTTTGAGGGATTTTGAAATAACTAGACCAGTAAATTTCAATTTTGTAGACAGAATCATATATTTATAGTGCTACTGTTATTAATATTGTAAGACAATAGAACAATTACTTGTGCCTTTTTCAGATGTTTTTATACCCCTCGCTTCAAAGCTAAGTGGAGGTATGCTGGTTTGTATGTGAAGAAAATTTGAGTACAGCTGTGTTCTTTGACTGAATGTATTTATACAATAATACATATGCTACATGTGAAAGTTGTGCATCTGGGTTTTATTTTTGTGTGGTTTATTTACTGCAAAGTTATTGCCCCTGACTTTGCTAAAATAAATACTTAATTATTCTCAAGTCCATAGTTGGATTTTTAATGCTCTAGGGTGAGCGATTGAGACCGATTGTTGTCCGTCTTCCGTCAGCCAGGTGAACGAAATAGGGCCATCTTGGCCCTCTCTTGGCCCTCTTGATGGCAATAGTGCAAACTTAAAACTGAATAAATCTTCTTGTCACAAACTGCTGGCCCGATTTCAAAATGATTTTACAGAAATGTTGCTTGGGGGACCCTCTACCAAAATTCCTTCAGACCATTTTGATTTGTTAAAAAAACATGGCCGCCAGGGGCGATGCAAGTTTGCCTTATAAGGCTATGGTGGAAACTTTGAGAATCTTCTTGTCTTGTATAACTATTGTAAAAATGAGTCGTATTGAATGAACAGAACTTTTACTGTCCATTTACAGAGCGCCAGCCAGGAGCCATGCTTATGGGAAATGTCATTGATGCCAGCT
The DNA here is from genome assembly GCA_037043455.1 of Cyrtodaria siliqua. NCBI lineage: Eukaryota > Metazoa > Mollusca > Bivalvia > Adapedonta > Hiatellidae > Cyrtodaria > Cyrtodaria siliqua. Next base: position 75,834 of record JAWPHD010002917.1, on the reverse strand, counting down.
TAACAGACTGTTCATTAACAGGTAAATAGGGAAAATGTTCTTTTATATCCTTTTGTTTCTATACAGAATTCTTTGTGCACTGAATATTGTGTGATGATAGAACATTTCTGCAGATGTGTCTATATGATCTCTCTCTCTCTCTCTCCTGTCATCTCCTCTTTTATCCTCTCCTGTCCTCTTCTGTCCTGTCCGCTCTCCTCTTAAAATGAGTCGTGTGTATATGTATGGGAAATGTAAGGGATATTAGAACATTTTCTTATGCTTTCTTCAGATGTTTTGTAAAGCACCAACTCTAGTCTGTATTACCACTAATGAGTGGGCCATTGTTATAAACTGTAAAAAAGAGTATGATAATGGACCCCCAGAAACGGTCGAGCACGACACATACGAAATATTGCAGTCTCGGTTTGATTGAGACTGTTCATGAGCGGTAGTGAAATATGCTAGCTTGGCATTAAGGAGACCAGTGTTTGATGGCTTATATATTACAATTGTAAAATTGGATCAATGAATAACACTTGATTCTCCATTTTACAGAGGGCCAGTCAGGTGTGTCATGTTTGGATACCGAAGTCACCGAAGATGACTCCAACTCAACAGACTGTTCTGTAACAGGTAAAGGAAGCATCTACATGTCGTGTAGATGTGCATGACATGTTTTTGTGAGGGTTGACCAAGGCATTGCAGAGTTATATGACTTTGGACTTGGACAAAATGGGCATTACTCAGACACAGTGGTGAAGCGGGGGTATTCATCACCTTTAGTTATAGCTCTAGTTAATTTCTATATTTAAATAATATATACAAATATGAAGAAAGTTGGTATTGTACAATGCAAATCTGTGAAGTCAAAATGGACATGGTGGCTAACATGTACAACTGTTGTAAAAATGAGTCCTATTGAATGAACAGACCTTTTACTGTCCATATTACAGAGCGCCAGCCAGGAGCCATGCTTATGGGAAATGTCATTGATGCCAGCTTAACAGACTGTTCGTTAACAGGTAAATAGGGAAAATGTTATTTTATATCCTTTTGTTTCTATACAGAATTCTTTGTGCACTGAATATTGTGTGATGATAGAACATTTCTGCAGTTGTGTCTATATCATCTCTCTCTCTCCTGTCCTCTCTCTTTTACCCTCTCCTATCCTCTCTTCTCCTCTTAAAATGAGTCATGTGTATATGTATGGGAAATGTAAGGGATAATAGAACATTTTCTTATGCTTTCTTCAGATGTTTTGAGAGCACAACTCTAGTCTGTATTACCACTATTAAAGAGGCTCTACCTATATCTTTTTGTCCACCAATTGATATAAACTTTACCTAATTATAAAGAGGACTATGAAAAAGGTAAATGGCAATAATTTCACCCCATGTAATATGCGTTTTGCTGGGGAAAAACAGGATTGAAAAGATCGGCTTTTTGAAATTGTATTCGTAATTGTTTTAGACAAGCCGATTGCGGAGAATTTCCGATCTTATTCGTTTACAATCGGAACTGCCTCGTCGGATTTTCGAAGAGTTCTGATCGATTCGTTTACTATCGGAACTGCCCCGAATAGTTTGTTTTCGTTCAACTGAATCGCATTGCGCATGTCCGAGAAAATAGTAAAAACTCGTAGTTCTCCGGCAGGGCAGCATTTTATTCAGGATATTGTTTTGATCATAATTAATAATTTACAGAACTGGAATACTAACCATCTTTTTTCTTAGAATACTCATAAAATAGCTTTGTATACATCTAAATGCAGTAATATTGAGTATTTAATATTTTACATTAAAAATCGCGTAGATATAGGTAGTGCCTCTTTAAGTGGGCCATTGTTAGAAACTGTAAGCTTGGCATTAAGGAGACCAGTGTTTGATGGCTTATATATTACTATTGTAAAATTGGGTCAATGAATAACACTTGATTCTCCATTTTACAGAGCGCCAGTCAGGTGTGCCATGTTTGGATACCGAAGTCACCGAAGATGACTCCAACTTATCAGACTGTTCTGAAACAGGTAAAGGAAAAAACGCAAGTATCTGCTCTTTGCAGGGCTTCCCCTGGCATTCGCTATTGTCGCCAAATGAGAGAGATTTGTAAAAGTGACGATAGAAATTTTCAAATAGCGACATTTTTTTGGGTGATTTTAGCCGTAATTTAAGTGCTTTAGCTGAGAAATGATGAAAATGACAAAATTTAGCGAAAGATTTTCAAAAGCCAGGGGATGCCCTGTTTGAGCTAGGCTGAGTGTTGTGGCAGTAGAGGGCTTGCTTTACGATCTAGAGGTCATGAGTTGGAGCCATGGACCTGGCAACCCTCTCTGAGTTGATTTAAGATAACATCCCCACCTCTGTATCGCAGAGGTCTCTGTATCGCAGAGGTTAGTACTAGTTAGAATACCAGGAAGGCTGTTTAGGTAACTAGTCCCTGGTATAAAACATCACTGTTTCAAACTGGCGTAAAACCCTGCAAACTAGAACAATATATGTAAACTATGATGTATTCCGTCTGTCTGTCCGTCCGTCAACAAAATTTAAACTTTTTTACATATATAATTTGACGCTTAATATCCAAACAGAATTCGTGAAATTCTTTGCAGTATAATAATGTCTTACCCCCGACTATCCATGTGTCCATCAATGCCTCATAGGTGGGGGCATATTGTGTAATATGTTACTGTTATTGGTGTCTTGTTATTAATAGTCTTATTTTTCAGTACCGATACAGCACCCGGAAACTTCAAGGTACATGAGATTTTGTTTTACAAACATCCATTATTTAAATCTGATATTTGTTAAAACTTCAGTAAGTTCTGTCATTCACATTTTAAGTGCGGTCATTTTCTTGCTGTTTGACAAAGTCGCCACAATAGCAGATCAGTGTATGTGCATCTGTGAGTGCATTTGTCCGTCCAAGGTCTCGTCTAGTCTGTAACTTTTTCATGCTTTGAGGTTTTTTAAATAACTTCGCTCGCAAAACCCAGGTCTGTGGTTTAACGTCAAGGTCACACTTAGAGGTTAACGGTAAAAAAATATGTACAATTCATCTTGTCCGGACAGTTAACTATACTTGTGAAATAATTTGACATAATTTTTTACCATGAGGAGTTGTTGTGTCATGCGCAAAACTCAGGTCCGTATCTTAAGTCAAAATCTCACTTGGAGGTACAAGGTCAGAAATCAGTACAATTCATTTTGTCCAGACTGTAACTATGGTATGCAGTACAGTACTATGTTTGCAGTACAGTGCGGACCTACGATGCCATTGCGTTCGGACGCTGTGGTTTCTATAGGACCCTATATATCATTATGCTTAGAGGGATTTTGAAATGACTTGACAAAAGTGTTCACCATGAAGAGTAGGTGTATCATGCGAAAAACCCAGGTCTGTAGCTCAAAGGTAAAGTTCACCTTTAGAGGTTAAAGGTCAAATATACCGTATTTATAGCAAAACAACTAAGGCCGACGGATCAAAGATCAGCTAGGTCCACTTTTAGGGGGAGAAGCATTTTGGATATTCTCGGACAAGTTATTGAAAAAATGAGAATGCGATTGTGACCGGGAATAGTGGATAAACGAAGTAATGCCACAGTGATGATTTTTAAACATGGCTTCGGGCCCCTCATCCGCAAAGTATTTTTATAATAATTTAATCGTAAAGTATTTTTATTATATTTTTGTACTAATTATTATTTTATCCCTCCTTTTCGTCATTTTTATATCTTTTATTTAATCATTTCAACAACCAAATGTTTTATTCTAATACAATTTGCTTTCATTATATCAATCTTCTCTCTCGCAAATAAGAAAGAAACAAATATTTCCGACATTTTGAGATTCGAACCCATGCAATCTTTGCGTTGAGTTGGGTTCTTGTTTAATTCAGATTGAAACCAGCAGCTAGCTGTGAGCCATTTACAAGTAAATCAGTTGGTGGAATAAAGTCTGGTGCAGCAAAGTGTAAACCAGTGAGTTTTGTAATTTTCTTTTTTTAAAAGCAGAATTGTTAAGCTTACATAGTGGGTTGTTGGTATTTATATCCTCTATGAAGCTGTTAAACTACACAGCTAACACATGTCCTGGATTTGTAAGAGTATTTGACAGAAATAATAAGTAGAGTTAGAAATAAGTCGATTGTAGAAATATTTGAAAAGAAACATGCTGTCAGTAGGATCATGATCAGATTGGGTGAAAGATGAGTTTAACATCGGTAAGTGTGCTGTCCAGCAAGACAATGAAAACCTTATTGACTAATCTTCTAAACTATAATGCATTTATCAAGTGTTGCCTCTGTTCATCTGTCCATCCCACATTAGGTGGAGCATCCAATTGCAATGGACACTTGTCTTGTTTGTAAACTCTCCAAGGGAAATCTTTTAATTTATGACCCTGAACTAGAGTCCAAAATCTTCCTTTGATACTGTCTTGTATTTTTCTCAAATTCATTATTGGTTCATTTTTTAGCTTACATGTGATGATTGAGGCATTTGCGATACAATTTTGACATTTCCATGTTTTACCTAGTGGCATCTGAAAAAGTGAGCCAATAATTCATGCTTTTATTTGTCTTAATCTCATAACTTTCAGAAACCTGATAGATACTGCATTTATTGCAAAAAAACTGTGAAAGGGGGGAAATTAAGCCGACATATCAAAAGGAACCATAAGATGAATACAGAAGTAGCCGAAATAATGAAGCAGCCCAAGTGTATCCAACATCAGTTTTTTGATAGAAAAAGGCGTGAAGGCATATATGAATTTAATATGAAAGCGTTGTTACAGGACAAAGAACATTTAATGTGGGAAAGAGAACCTAAGTTAGAATATAATGTAAGAGTTTGTTCAGAATGTAACAGTTTTCTGTCAAATAAGTACTTCTCAAAGCATAAATGTGTGACAAAAGACAAGTTTTCCATCAAACTAAAAAACAAAACTACAATGGACAATGACGAGGAATTTACTACTATTTTGAATAAATTTAGAGACGGGGAAATTGGAGATTTATGCAGAACAGATTGTACCATCAAGACTGTTGGTTATAGACATTTTTGATTAAGGCGTCATGAGCAGAGCAAACAAGTGGAGCTGCGTAGAGAAGTCATGAATGAAATGAGAATTTTGGCAAGGTTGCTTCTTGTTTTTAGGACTTTAGTTGAAGAAACGGTTTCAGTTGAATCAATGTTCTCACGAATGTACTTGTCAGAGCTAAGAGAAGCGATTGACATTTTGAGCAGTCGGGAAGAACCATGTGAAGACCTAACCAAACGTGAAAAACATGGTTTAAAACTGTTGATAGATGCAGTAATTTTGCGCTCCATAAAAAGTATCATAGGATACTACTCAGAAACCATGCAGGATGAAAAATACAAAGAACTTAAAATGTTCCGAGTTGGGTACAAACATAAATCACCAGAAATGTTCTCAGGTGCTAGTCATCAGTGTAATAATAACTCAATGGAAAAGTCGAGACACCCTCAAAATGCACTTAAAGAGTGGGAGGTGAAGAAATTGAAGAACTTTATTTGTAGACAGTTAGTCGAAACGGTGGAAAATTTTACCATTAAAAAATACAAGTGGCTTCGGACTTTGCTTGTTGGAAGACTCACTCTCTTTAACGCTAGGAGAGGAGAAGAACCTTCCCGCATGACTTGTAAAGCATTTCAGGAAGCGATTGATGATACTTGGCTTCCTCCTGATGAAGTAGAAAGAATTGAAAATGAGGCAGAAAAGTACTTAGTTGGTCAGTTCCATCTAGCTTTCTTAAAGGGTAAAGGAAAAAAATACGTGCCAGTTTTGATTCCTAAGGATCTCCTTCCTAGACTGAAACTGATACTTGAAAAAAGGGAGCAGTATGGAATAAAAAGAAACATATTTTTGTTTGGTACAAGGTTATCAGTATCTCACGCCTCGGGTTGGCATGCATTAAATGACATATGCAGATAAGCACAAGTTGATACACCTGTTACTGCTACGAAAGTGCGCCATTGGTTGTCAACCATCTATGCCAGCCTGGATATGAATCCTCAACAACAGCAGATTTTCTTAGATCACATGGGTCATGACCGTCCAATAAACAAGGACAATTATCAAACTCCCCTTGGTGTAAGACATGTCAAAGTCATGTCAAAGTCATGGGACAAATGCTGAACTCAGTTGAATCAGGTAGGAACATTTTATTGGTACATTTTTTGACATTTATATTGTGCTCAGTGGTGCAGAAGATAAAGAACTCATTTGAAAGTCTGGAATTTGAAAAAGATACTTTGTCATCAATTTCCTTTTTTGAGCTTTGGGAATGTGTTGTTGAGTACCATTAATTTCCAACATATTCTTTTAATTTGAGATCACATGAGCACTTTGTGTTCCATGGTGAGCCATTGTGACCAAGTGTTGTCCGTTGTCTGGCATTCGTCAACATCTGGCTTGTGAATACAATAGAGGCAATTTTAACCAAACTCTTTTCATCGCCCGATTTCAAAAATTGTTTCACATAAATGATCATTGTGTGACCCTTTATCAACTTTGTACTGGCCTCAGTAAGTCGTTAGAGAAAATAAGAAAAGGAAAAGCATATTTTGTCTGTTTTGTAACATCACCAAGTTGTTCTAGTTTTAAGTGAGTTGGGGAATCTTCTTCAGAGTCACATATTTTAGCTCCAGTTTAATTTTGTAGGTGCCAAACCAAAAACCAAATTATCAGGTGATGAGCTTGCCATGCTTGAGCAGACAGCCATGGAGGCAAAACGTATGGAAATATCAGAAGGTAAAGGTGTCTTCATTATCATTAGATTCTGGTACCTTCACAGTCAGTTAATTCTGTCCAGTTAAATGTCAAGTACTAATGGAACCATTACTGATTAACCAAGGCTGTAGATATCCATTATGATGTATTTTATGTGTATCTAATTTAAACAAGGTATGGATAATTGTAACATGGCCATAAATTGTTACTAACAATAGTACTACCAATAAATGCTCATTATGAGATGCAATATACTTAAACCGAGTTAAAAACACAAAATAAAACTTGAGTTACATGACATGCATATGACCTGCATGAATACCAAGCATGAACTTTTCATATATCATAGTTAGCACTCAGCTAAAAACTGTAGCAGTCAGAAGTTGACTTATTTTGTCCAGTATATTATTACACATATTGTTACTTTGTGATTGCTCGAGTTAATCATTTAAAAAAGATACATTCAGCACCAATACAAAGACTATACTGTTCAATACAATTTAACTTTTTCAGAAAGTGATTCAGAAGTCAGAAAAGTCTTCAAGACGTCAAAACAAAAGGAAGTAGGTGGTAAGTGCACTTGGTTATCTCAGTAAAAAGGTAAAATTGAAGGTGCAACTTGATGTTCAAAATGTCAGTGAAAATTTTGTCCATTTTATTGATTCCTGTTGTGAAGACCTAACTGATTCTGTATGGATTAAGAACATTTCTCACCAGGTTCACATAAATAAATAAATGTTCATTGTACAAAAAAAACATTTTGAACAGATAACCCATAATGTGGGCGGGTTGCTTGTAATCGAACTGTCTTTCCATCCATCCGTCTTTCCTTGTGGCAGAAAGATTTGTGCCTCAGCCATAGCTTTGCAACTATTTAAGGCATTTATATAACTATTTATTCATAACACTTAACACAAAAGTTCACCTCAGCAATTCCACATAGTTAGCTCCACTTCAACACTATAGATCATCAATTCGCATTCAAACAGTTACTAACAAACTGCAACAAGTTGTTAAAATTGCAATCGTCCCCTATATTGAGAATATGAGAGAAGGTATGAATCCATTGTTATTCATATTAAGTTCTTGATAGGACAAAACATCTTGACTAGTGACATACATTTTAAAGCAGTTACCTAGCCTGATACATGTGAACAGCCAGTTATGTATTTTTGTCACGAAATGAATTTTGTGTCAAAATTAAAAATATTGCTTTGTAGTTAATATTTTGTTTGGCTTTTCGTTAGATCAAAAGATCAAGAAGTCACAAAGTTCATACACTAAAAGTAATTTCGGATAGCATCAAGCTTCAGATAACACATAATTTTCACGGTTACTTTGAATTCGCGACTGACAAAAGTTCCAAATATTAGCGAAAATTATTTTGTCACGAATAAAAAGTGTTTTACAATATTTGTAAAAATAAGGCTTGAATGTTTGATAGACAATGGAAAATTGTTTAATAACAAATTGTCAGATAAGTAATAAAGTATAACAGTAAAATTGCTCTTTACAGTGTTTAATTAAATGTTATGTTTGTAATGTTCTGTGCTGATGTTATATCTGAGGAATCTGTTTGCTGGCAGAATTGTGTTAAATGATCAGTAGGTCACATACAACAGCTTGCCACCTGGACTTATTTGCTTACTTGGGCCGTAGGCTTAAGTGAGCTATTACAATCATATGCTGCCCATTGTCCGTCAACAACTGACCTTGTGGCCACCATAGAGGCAATAGTTATGAAACAGTTCTCATGAAACTTGGTCAGAAAGTTTGTTAGTCTTTGTGGTATATGGGTATGGCTGGTCAGAAAGTAGGTAAAGCTATTGGAAAATCTGATAATAAAAACTGCGTTTTCAATTCAATCTTTAATTTTTTGTTAAGGTTGTTCTTGGCTTTTGAATATGGCTCATGATTTAACAAAAAGTAGATCATTAGGTCACATTCTTGAAAAACCTGGTGGCCACCATACATGGCTACATTTATGAAACAATTTTGAACAAATGTAAATAGGAACATGATTGCCCACAAAGTAGGTCGGTCAGTAGGTCAATGATTGAAAACCCTTTTATAACTCTTTTGAAAACCTTCTTCAAAATCACAATGCCTAGAGCTTAGACCAAGTTCGTTGAAATCAAGCCACTGGGGTCAATATTGGCCCAGTCCCAAGTTCATAATAAACATATAAATCTATAATCTGGTCTGAAAAAAAGAAAGGCCAATGGCTTAGATATCATCCTGATCTAATTGGCTTCACCACAGCAAGGTCATGTGTTTTACATACACTTATATAAGGAAACCTTTTAAAACAATCTAAAACTGCAGTGGCTAGCATTCAGATAATTGTTTAATAGTGGGTCAAGATTATCCCAACCCCTAGGGTCATACGTTTTTCATAAACATACATAAGGAAACCTTAAAAAGATCTCCGAATCTACAGTAACAAGAGCTTAGATATTTTGTTTGTAGCAGTGCCTAGTGGTCTTCTCCCAAGTGTATAAAAATCAGATCCTTGGGGTCAAAATTGGCTCCAGTCAGGGGGTCGTATTTTCTAATACTTGTTTAGGAAAAACTTATTAAAATATTTTTGTCTGAAACAGAATTTAGTTTGTATCATTGACAAAAATTATGCATATATAACCATTTAATTTGTATTTCAGTTAAATGGTCTCAGAAAGACACTAAACGTTTAAGACAGGCTTTCAGCAATTGCGTGTATGCCAATGGCCATTCAAACCAAGGAGGTCTGCCAAGTAAGTGAGATCAAATGAACTGATCTGTGTTAATCTTGAATGATTAAGGAAAAGACACAGAAAAAGAATTCACTTACCAGCAGTTAGTGCTAACTACTAACTCTCTGCTATTAACAAAAAAACAACAACACTTGATACAGAGGTGGGGACGATTTTTAAAACCGTCACAAATTTGGTTGACGCCAGAGGTTTAAGTCATGACCTTCGTATTTTAAGGCAAATGCTCAGCCGCTATGCCACTGAGCGCGGTTAACCACTGAGCGTGGCTAAACAAAGCTTGATAACTCCTTCCAGATATAATTATGAAGCCACAGAAGTATGATGATGATTCTAAATTGCAACATCTAAATTATGTGTCTAATATGCTGCATTCTTCACTTCTACGCTTCAATTAAAATTAATCAAAAACATTTTTCATAGTAGTATTACAAAGCTTCAGATAAACACATGGGTCAAATTGTATTGTACTCCCTATGTTTTCCTCAAATGTTACTGAAGTCATAATCAAATTGCTTTTTGTCGTGTTTAAATTCTTTTTGTGACATATTTTTCAAAATGTTTAGGTTAATAATTCAACGGATATTCGTCTATCAAACCTAGCATGTGACTGCCTATGAGTATGACTGCTTTAATTTCATCTTTACGGGTATCATTTACAGTTCTGAAGGTTTGTGTCTACTGTTTTTTTTCCTTATGTTCCGATATGTGCATGATTGTATGTATTAACTCGTAAATAATATCTCTCACGATGCCACGAAGGTCTGCTGTTTGTGAACATTATTTAATAGAGCTGGTAACTTGTTTTCCCCATTTTCTGTATACAACCACTAAAACCAGGAGGTAATGTTTTACTGGCACAGCGAAAAGACCGACTTCTCTGACTTTATCGCCAATTCAAATATTCGGGGTCAGGGTAAATTTGGCAATATTTTTACTGTGTTCAAGTAAACCTATACTCGTGAAATAAATCCGTTATCGATTACGTATTGGTTCCATGTTTAAAATGTATTTACGAATACCTTGCTATCACACTGTTTTAAATTTTTTAAAAGCGTTTTTCATGAAAATGATAATTATGTTGTTATGCCCAAACGCCTCTTATCTGGAGGTCTGCCGTATTGAAGAGTTTATATATAACACAGGAGCAAATCTATATCACAGTAGCATTTCATGTCATTAAGTGTTGATATTTTACAGTTCTCGTCTTTTTAAGGCAAAGAAGAAATCCCCAACTTCCTGGAAAAAGAAAAGCCTGACTCATTACATGGATTAAACATGACACTGTAGTACCTAAAAACAAGGGCAAAACTTTTTAATGAGCGGAAAACACTAAGGTTCAAAGCCAACTTAAACTAACAGCAATGACTGGAGCAAAAACAAACAACTAGAATAATTATTATGACGACATGTAAACAATATGTAAATTCTGTATGATATGTTGCAAAAGTTAATCGATTAAAAGGCATGTACCATTTCATGGTGCCTGCTCTTTCCTGGTACTTTTCGCAGTATTCCAGTACTTTAGTGTTAATGTTCAAAATTGTGTTTTTTTCCTGTATATTTTTTTTGGGGCATAAAAAATAGCTAAAATGATGTATTTGCTTCATCTTATTCCATGTGATGTAAATTATTTCAGTCACAAAATAAGCAAAAATTGTCATTTAAATGTATTTTATAAAATAATCATTTACACTGACAATGAACATTCATGACCAATGTGATCAAAATAAGATTTAAAGAACCAAAAAGGTACATGAAGGAGTATCCGAATACTGGGGAAAGTACAAGGAAATAGCAGGCACCCTGTTTCATATCATAAACACATGTAATGTCGTGAAATAACACTTTTTGGGTAAGACAATGTCAAAAATTAACTTGTCCTGTTGGGCAAGTACATTTAGTAGGGTTCCCCACACACCATATCCCTTTATTTAAAATTAGGATGCCCCTATCCCTTAGCTCTGGGCCCCTGCCCCTCAATTTTGAGAAACAAAAGTTTTTTATTTTGCTTAACAAAAGGCAGTAAAGTATTGTAAACAATTGGTCTATACAATGTCATATTTTAGCCCAACTAACAAGAATAACAAATGATGAAAGATGTTTTATCAAGAATATTATGATTTGTTTATTTTAAATTTTTCAGTTTACGTTATAATGCCCCTACTCTTTCATAAAATTCTGTGGAGAACCCTATTTAGAACTGGCTTGTCCGGACGGATGAGTCACTGGTCAAAGATTTTTCGGACAACCATTATTGTTGTGCCCTGTTAACATAAACAGTTGTCAGTCTTATAGGATCTTAAACTATTTGTCATTTATTATAAAAAATATTAATAAAGTTTTGAAATGGTTAGTAATGAAGCCTTTGAAATTTTAGATTCTTTTTATCACATGACTGAGTTTCTGAGTCACATCTCAAAGAAAACAAAAAGGTCCGTTTGTTTTATACTTATTAATTTTCATTCATATTATTATACTTTTATCATCAGTCAGGACGCACGGGAACGTAAACACGTGCATATACCTAAGTGTTCTACTCATTTCACCACAGTAGTTTGACGCAAAATAGTCCCATTATCGGGTCACGTGCTGTTTAATTGAAATGTGTATGACCTTATGAAACACACTATAAATCGAAAGTGACTGTATTAAAAACGTCAAAAGTGTGCATGTTCATGTGTTATATAATGTTCTTTGATGTAGTTGCTGAATAAATATCTCAAAACTCTTTACTTGTCATTATTGTGATGAACGCCGTTCGTTATTAAATTTTGACGTTTTTTAAATCCATTTTATTGTCAAAAGTTCATTTTGTTCGCCCATTTGGTGTCATCACAGATTTTCCTAATATTTTGGAATTAGATAGTCCGATACCTCGACTACGTTTTCTGAAAATATTAGGAAAATCTGTGATGACACCAAATGGGCGAACAAAATGAACCAACCTCACTAACGGAAAGTTCGTTAATCAGCCCAAATGGCTGAAATATGCGGTGTGAACATTCTGAACCATGTAAATTGATGATCTCGAAATTAGGGATTGAACTGGCCAACATTGTGTGAGTTATTAAACAATATTGTTTAACATACCACCCATTTAAAACAATCGAACTAACAGTATTTCGGTAAACTATTTATAACGTATTCGATATTTGAAAAATACCCCCATGCGGAACCTCAGGAAAGGAAGACGCCATTTTGTTTGAAAAGTGACACTTCGGGTCAAAGTTTTCTTCTAATTTGAGAGGATTTTATCAGAATATGGCCAACAAGGAATGTTATAAAGTGTTATAATGAGGAGTTTAAGCAAAATAAAATGGTAAGTATCATGTTATGTTGGATACTTTCGTTGTAACTGGTGTTAAATGACGGACCTGCGAACAGCTGATTTTGTTAAAAATGCAGGAAATTTGGCTGCTGGACGTGAGACCCGAAATGGGCGGTTTGGGAGGCCTTTCGCGAAATATTTTTATTAAAAAGGCGCAATTTTTACAAATCATTGATTGGTTGAAATTTGTATAGTTGTTCACGATTGTTTAATAACTTTTAAATGCGCTAAAATTTAAAAAATCGGTCTCTTTGTTCCTGCCTGCTTGTATGGTTAGCCATTTTTTTCACATTGGGTCGAATTCCCGTAGTTCTTGGTAAAAAAAGCGATATTTCAGTTCATTTTGGAAATATTTGATTCTAAGAAACACATCAATATTTATTTGCGATTTATATAAGTACTATTTTGATGGTTTTGGCGTGATATTCGTTATTTGGCAATAACTTAAACACAGTTGGTGTAAATCGTGTTAGGGGGCATCTCACAGTTATTACAGTACGTTCGCGGTGCACAGTTCTGTTTACAGTCCACACAGCTGCAACATATTTTTTCGCCATTTTTGTGGAGACTGCTCATTAAACTTGTTTATAGATCTACTTTAGATTAAAATTTGACATCAGTATTGTTTCATAATTATTTTTTTTAGTTATTTGTAATTTACAATATATTTTAATGTTCATTTACTGCAGATGCTATAGCCAGTGTCAAAATTCGCAAGTTTTAAAATTAGAAAATTGTTTGAAAATTAACATTTTGTTTTTTCAGATTCTTTGACTGTTACTGTGCTAGAGTAGCTTGAATGCGTTGATTTTTTTGTACAACTGAACTAGGATATGTAGTACACAGGCTTAGGATATTGATTGAACTCTGTGTATAATTGTTGTATGTATGTGTGCATATATAAACACACCCAGTGACCCTTCATTTTGTATAAGGGGCGTCCGTGGCCAAGTGGTTAGAGTCTCTGACTTGAAATCACTTGCTCCTCACCACTGTAGGTTCGAACCCTCAGGGACATAGGAATCTTTATGTGAGGAAGCTATCCAGCTGGCTTGCGGAATGTCGGTGGTTGTACCCAGGTGCCTGCACGTGCACGAAAATTGCCCGGAGGGGCACCTGGGGTCTTCCTCCACGAGTGGAAGCTGGAAAGTCGCCATATGACAGCTGTTGGTGCAACTATAAAATTCAATTCGTTTTGTATAATTAATGCACATTTTAATAAAAGGCGGTCCGGGTTGGCTAAAGGGGGAGGCTTATCTGTGACATGGAACTGTAATGTATATCTGTTTGTTTATTATATACATAGCTTCAACATATTCAGGTACCAAATGTATAAAAAACAACAACATTTTTTAAAAATAGTGTGTTGTTTTTTATACATTCCTGGACGGATGAATTGAAAACTGTTTGCAAAATGTAATTCACTGTATAAAACCTGTGGGTGGGGTATGCCACGCAAAGGCAATTTTTTTTATATAATGATATCAAATATTTTCTTTTATAAACATATCTATGATTATAAATATCCTTTTTTTAACACTTTAGATCCCCTCCACCCCCAACACCACGCGGAATCATTGACTCGACTGAGTATGAATGCCATGCCCAAACACTGGAACTTCCTAAATTTTCCCCATGAACTTCCAAATTTGATATGCAGGAAGTTCAGACTTCCTAAATTTGAACCTTAGTGGAAGCCCTGGTGATATGGAACCACATGGTTGATAACATTTAATAGAACCCTTAATAGAAGTTTACAGCATCATATTTAAACATGTTCAGCATGTTTGTGCAGTTAAACTATATAATTACCTTATTATTGCAAAATTTCATAAAGAATATCAACAGAAAACTATTTTCAACCCCAAAATAGAGCTTTTGCTAACTGTATGTAAAGCGTCTTATGATGGTCAAAACAAGACATACTTAAGCCATATAGCTAATACATAGAGGATCTTAAACGAGTTCCCATTTCATATAAGATTTATGAAACGAGTTATGAATTATTTTAATTTTAACGAGCCGAGTTAAAATTAAAAATAATATATAACGAGTTTCATAAATATTATATGGAATGGGAACAAGTTTAAGATCCTTTTTATCACATAACATTGCAATCAAATTAGTAAAAATTAATTCAAATGGACATAGAACCGCCACGACGTCAGACACACTTTAGCGCCAAAACGTCATAAAATGTGTGACATAACGTTGCATATAATTTATATTATAAAAGAGTTTTGTGTTTTACCTCTTTACAAAATAGCAGTCTCTGCCAACCTTTTAACAAACCAACAACAATGTTTTGTATAAAGTGCATTATTTTTTATAAGCTGTCACAAATAATAAGTTTATGACTCAGATCTGGGTGAATTTGTAATAAATAAAATATTTTCAGCTAATAAACTTGCGTAGTGTTACAGGTTTAACCCAACCAATCAAAATCGTTCCAGGTTGTATTACACGTGTGTCATACAATAGAATATGAAATGGGTGTTCGACACTGCTAACGAGGGACGTTATTTGATAAAAGTGTTTCTTAGCACAAACATAATTCAAAAAAAAAAAAGAGTTCAAACTGAATGTCACACGGGGGGTGGGGCATATAGTTGCCGCCATGTCCGTCTGTCCAGTTTTCTTGTCCGCTTAACTCCTACTACATTTTCATCTGATTTTCATGAAACTGTATAGGAAGTATCAGTATGATGTCTAGTAGCACACACTTTCAGGATGTTTTAGTTAAAACAAAATTGGGCGGAGTTACGGGACTTTGCATTTTTTTAAAAATATATAAAGCTTATAAGCTCAACTCATCCGACATTTTCCATCCGCCAACAAATTCACCCAGATCCGATTGTATTTCACACGTGCATCTTTATTCCGGAAGCATCCATCGATTCTACCGATTTCTTGTTTAAACTTGCTACCTAGTTTGTTAGAAGATATAGCCTGGCGGGGATTTTTCATTTTGGATGACAATAGGATAGAGGTTTGTTGAACTGTAGTACCTGATTTAAACTCCCAGTGGCCTTTTTTTTGCCATTTATCATTCCAGTGCAGTATCCATATTGTTAACCCGTTTGTGTTCATGAAAATTGCAATTAAATCTCAAAATGAAACCCTTGTATCAAAAATTACTTGAAAAGCTATAACAGATTTTGCATTTCCATGGCATTGGTATATGGAGGCCATTTAAAAAGCATAGTACTGTCAAGCAAATTCAACTGTTATTTGTTTGATTTCAGGCCAAGTGACAAATCTTCTATTATCTACAAACGTGTGTTGTTGTTTGCAATTTTAGCCGTGTTGTGGAAGTTATCAACTTGTGATTAACAATATGAATATAGACTGTATATTGTAGATGAAAAAAGCTTTCAATTTCAAAATTAACCAATAACCCGCTAAGGGCGACTACAATAGCTGATCAGGGTTTACAACGTCTAGCTGCCGATCATTCATTTGCCCAAAACACCCCTTTGTCACATAAATGGAATGGTCTTAATTCAAAGAAAGAACAGTCCATTATATATGTCATAGTTATTAACCCTTAAACCCCTACATATAATATATCATGGACTGTTCTTTCTATGCATTAAGACCATTTCATTTATGTGACAAAGGGGTGTGTTGGGGCAAATGACTGATTAGCAGCCGGACAATGTAAAGCAGAGCTACAGATCAGCTTTTTGATCAATTGAATATTTACCCATCGGTATTTATTTGGGTATTTCATGATTTCATTTGGGTAAAATAAAACATTAACTGAACAGTTTGCGACATTGTTCTGGGGTGGCATTCCACTAATATTGAATTTGTATAAGCAAAATCTAATAAAATCAACTTCTTTTAAAATAGGCTTTATACATGTACAAGGTGACTGGGTGTCCCTTCAACAACCCATATTATGCTCAGTTTGCGTGGGTTGTTTTATCATTTGACAACTTCGATTACTTATTGGTACCCAGGCTTTTTATTGGGTATTTTGGCATTTTAATTGGGTATTTAAGCATCCAACCCCTTTAATTATTCAATTAATTAATATTATAAATAAATGATTGCAAATAATTATGCAAGTTACGTTGAAAACCAATGGGACACCATGAGTTTTGAATAAATGAAAGATTGCTGGGTGTCACTTTTACATGTTAGTGATGATGTTACCTTAACATCTTTTGTTCTTTTATTGCAGTAGGATGAGAATTCGATTGGAGATGTCAGTTGTGTTGATGCAGATGGAGGGATATTTTCCATTTCCGGACAGTGGAGTCACCCCTGCAGCCCTATATATCTAAGTAAGTCCTATATACTAATACTGTCAGTAATTTGAAGGAATTCATTTTCTGTTTAATCTGGGTTTTTTTGTTTGTTTTTTATTTAAAACGTTTAGTAACCAGAACATACAAATGGAACAGTCTATTAAATCATTTTAGAATTATTATTTTTTTTGAATTTTGTGATTCTTGGTTCCAAGAAACTCATTTATACTCAATGAGTGATACAAACAGTCTTAATCTGTTTCTCACAGCAATTAAAAAGCTCATTCAGTTCTGAGAACACACTGATTTGCATCATAATTTAGCATGACATGATGTCATAATATGATACCTTATCATCCCTTATTTTTTAATAATTTTATCTTTATATATTTACATTAATTTTTAATTAATAACATACTTCATTTTTCACCAATTTTCGCGCACAATATGCCCTATTTATGTGTCGACGTGCCGTAAAACACCATTAATTCATTCATAATACCAGGGTTTGATGTCATAATACCAAAAAGTGATGTCATGATAGAAACTACGAAATGAACATTCTGATTGGTTCATTGCAGTGATAAAAATTGGACCAATAAAACCAGTTAATTTAAAGCTCATTACATTCTCAGAACACACCGAGGTTTTACTGGACATTGAGTAATGAGGTTCTTGAAACCCAGAAACACAAAATTCTAATAATAAAATAATTCTAAAAATTTAGGCTGTTGTGAATGAAAATGTTAAAGTAGTAAATTATATGCATTTTGTTTTAAATATGTTACACTGAAATTCCCTGAAACGGATACATTGAAGCTAATTTATTAAAGGGACACACAGCAATCTTGATTTTTTAAAACCCCACAATATCCTGATAGTTTTTCTACTCGACTTGTAGATCTATTTGTTCAATCATTAAAAAGACACACTGGCAGAGACTAATCCTAAAGTTTTTATCAATCATGAAAATTGGCATCTCGATTTATTAATTCAGTACCATATTAACTTGAAACCTGCTTGCGTAAAAATTCAATTTTTACTTTTTCTTTGTTGTTCTTCCATAACGTTATGTTAAAATATAGTATTGGCACAATATAACCAGCAGTTATTAATATGCAAAACAATTTGCTGTATACTACTCTTATATGAAATATTAATGATTGAAAAAGTGCAAGTTATGTAGAAAAACGGGAAACAGGAGGCCGGGAGTTTTAAACGAATCAAGATTGCCGCGTGTCCCTTTTATTTAATTGTTTTATTTAAATGCTTTTTCTGTTTGTTATAACAGTAGATGTTTATTAAGATGTCGGTGATGGCAAAGGACGCAAAATGTCATTTTTTTTTTATCTTGCATGGTTAAAAGAAACAGTCTTTATCAGGTTTGTCATTCTCTTAAACACTAAAACCGCATGGACAGATTCAAGCTTTCAAAAGCATTTTTGGTGAAAATAAACCGTAATTGATGTATTTTGGGTGAGAATAAACCGTAATTGATGTGTGTCTCAAAACGCCTAAAGAAATTTATAATACTGTACTTGTTTTGAGACCAAAGTACATTTTTGTCGACCTGATCTAAAAAAAAAAAAATATTTTTCCTACATGTATATCTACTTAGATATCACAGGCAATAATTTCAAATTGCATCAAATACAGCAGTTGTTTATGCAGGCATTGTGTGATGTTTTAGAAACATCACCAGAAATGTGGATGTAGTCATGCGGCAGTGATTTTGTTACCTGCGAGTCCTGCTTCTAGGACTCGTAATACTTGCTAGGGACTCACAATTAAAAAATATATGCATCCACAGGACGCATAGATATCGGGACAAGATTTCTTCTGAAACAGATAACGTCCTCTTTCTAGTCATTAAAATCATGGACATATCAATATTAACTCTTAGCCTGCTAAGGGCGACTACAACAGCCTTTGCAGCCAGTGTTAACTCAGATCAGCCTGCGAGTAATTCACAGGCTGATCAGGGTTTACACTGTCTGGCTGCTCATCAGTCATTTAACCAAAACACCCCTTTGTAGCATAAATGGAATGGTCCAAATTCAAAGAAAAGACAGTCCATTATACATTCATAGCAGGCTAAGGGTTAAAGGCAACCCAAGTTGAGAAAATATTCTCTTATATTTAAGTCAAACTGTTACATAGAAATGTACAAGTAGAAAATTACTGTTTTATTATCTTTTTTTTTATTTTGATATTTTTTCAGTGTGGAGGCTGTTTGGAAGGTCAGAAGTTCTGGAATTGAACCATTTTCTTATCTACACTGTTGTAAAGAAAGAATGTATACCTTCACTTGGAAGTATAAATTGTTAGCTGAAGCTGGTAAGGGCATATAATTATAATATATATCTTTACTTTTTAAATGCCAGTAGGGAAGCAGAGCTACAGATAAGCTTTTTGATCAATCCGGTATTTACTCATCTGTATTTATTTAATTGGGTATTTCATTATTTCAGTTGGGTAAAACAAAACAATAAAAGTTTGCGACATTGTTTTGGGGTGGCATTCCACTAATATTGTATACACAAAATCTATTAAAATCAACTTCTTTTACAATAGGCTTTATATACAAGGTTACTGGGTGTCCCATCAACAACCCATATAATGCTCAATTTACACTGGTTGTTTTATCATTTGACAAATTCGATTACTTTATTGATACCCATGCTTTTTTATTTTAATTGGGTATTTTTGGCATTTTTAATCCTGCCTATCTGTAGCTCTGGGGAAGGGGAAGTATTACGTTGTGGCTATATAACTGTCCAAGTATTAGGTCCACAACAATGAATTTAAATGCCAAACTTGTCGGTGTTCTTGTTACAGGATTTCAAGTCACGGCTTTTTTTCTAAAAATTATGAAGACTCTCTAGCCTGGTCATTTTGTGGGGAAAAATCCCGCGATTACTGTTTAATTTGTTTAAAAAAAGTATTGAAAGATAACTTGTTGAAAGCGATATTACTTGATACATACATACATGTTTTTGTGGGATGAAGACGCTATAACATAAGGTATATTTTAGATAAACTTTCTTCTATAAATGTTTTCAAAACTAAACAATATTGAGAATATTGTTTGTATGGTGTTCTACGTCTTTTTCAACACATGCAAGGTTATATATGATGGTCGATTTTTGTGGTGAAGGCAGACCACCCACTTTTCCTGGGTAGAACCACAGGAACTGGTCACTTTTAATTTTTGCCTTCTATTATTATAATTGTATATATATAGACAATTATAATAATAGAAGGCAAAAATTAAAAGTGACCAGTTCCTGTGGGTAGAACCAGTACTGTACACCTCCCGGCATCCGTAAGAATCGCCACATTGCTCACTTATAAGTCGAGCTCCCAGTGGGATTTCAACCCGCAGTGGTGAGAGGCGAAGGTTTACAACGAAAGGTCAACCATTCGACCATGGAGACGCTTTAAAGTTATTAAGTAAGAGTGGGAAATGTTGTTTACCACAAAAGAAGTTCCAGATGGTTCTTATTAAAGGCAAGATTGGGACAGGTGGAGTCAAGTTTTAAATAAGATATGTTCAGTCTTCATGGAAAACATTTTGAGCTACTACTACTAGCCTATCAGCATGTTACTTGCAAATATTTACTAGCCCGAACACATCTCTACTGACACAAATTTTTAAAAGTGTAATTTCAGTGTTGTTTTTAGACAAATATGTATATTATAATTATCACAGAAAGTTACATTTTCTGTAGAATAATATCACAAATAATTAAATAAAATAAAGAACTTGATTGTTTTGACACTTTATTCTCAATCATTGGGTCGAAAAATTACGGGTTCTGTTTATTTTTGAGTCACTAACGTCTGCATTACTTTTTTTCTACTGGGTTATGCTTTTTCGAAATAACAAAGAAAGCTCATCGTACAGGAGAAGGAAAAAACTGAAAATCTTCTATAAAATTTGATCATTATAAAATGTCATTGAGATTTAAGTTAATAAAAAGATTCCTTTTTAATGTATAATAAATAATTTCAAAAACATTTATTAATTTTCAAGTTATTTGAAAATATTACACTTGCAATAGACTTGCCACTGAAAACTGATATCCGCGAATGTATTTTAAATTGGCAAGACTACATTTTATTTTTATCTGACATGGATTTTTATGAATTTTATACACATTTTCGAGAGATTGATCATAATACAAACACATTCTCACAACATACATTGTATGTCCATCTCTCAGCACCAAACGAAGGAAATATACAGCTTTATCGTGTTTCAAACAAGTTCAATTTGTTGTTTGAACGTAACGTTGCCTTAAAATAACGTAATCGTTGTTTTGGATGTTTTTCGACGTTCTAACGGTTGAAGGACGTGCCGTCGGAGGTCTATATAGCTTTTTTAAAAATCCTCAATAGCCAATTAGCATAGAGTTTTTTCATAAACCATGTTTGATTCGACTTTAAACATGGCTGACAGCGGCCGGCTTTGTTTACATAGAGTTATATAGTAAAAACAAGTAGCGACTACTCTGAAACTACTTGACGGATTTCATGAAACTTCACAGGAATGTTGCTCTTGGTGTCTAATTGAACCAAAATGTTTTATTGGACAGCATCATAGTTATTGTGTCACTTGCATAGCATCGCAGACACTGTCCTTCGTCCATCCGTCCATCACACTTTAACCTATGGAAATGTAATAAACTTCCATTTTGATTTTTTTTCTTCAGTTCTGAATGCAAGTTGGAATGTCCAAAAGATCCTAGAATTTGTGAAGAAATCTATACTATCAGAAGTATCTGTTGCTGGTAAGACTACATGATAAGTATTCATAATTTTGATATAGCATCATCAAATTAAACTGTCCTATCAGTGACCATCAATTTGACACACCTCCAAATTCTGGTAGGTGATAGACTCGATCTTCATCCTGGATGTTCAACCAAGTTTACTGTTAAACAAGTTTACTGTTAGAATTAGGTATTTACAGTGAGATTATTTTAAAATCCTGCATATTTCATGCACATTTATGCAGATTGATAGACTATAATGTATAGTTCAAAATTGAATCTTGAAAATTAACATCTACGAATGAGGTATTGAGATGAAACATGCAGGGTAGGGTTAGGAAAAAAGCTTGGGATTGCATTTGGGGTCACTGGGGTCAAGTTCAAGGTCACTCAATAACTTAAGGAATGAGATATTAGAATGAAACTTGCTGTGTAGGCAGCTTCTTGTATCAAAAAAAAAAGTTTGCATTTGAGGTCAAGATGAGATAATGGAACAAAACTTGCTGCGTAGGTACCTCATGTAAATTAAGCTTGGGATTGTTTTTGGGGTCACTGGGGTCAAGGTCACTACTACTTTTACTATTCTAGAAAAATGGTTTCCACTCAATAACTTAAGTAAGGAATGAGATATTAGAATAAACTTGCTTAATATATCAAAAGTAAGTTTGGGATTGCATTTGGGGACACTGGGGTCAAGGTCACTGTTAATAGCTTTTCAAATAGAAAACCTAGTTTTCGTGCAATTTTCTCTATCTTGTTAGCTCTATTGATCAAAGATCAGCAGAACTTATGCTGTAGTGCATCGTCCGTCTGTAAACTTTTTTGTGGCGACTGCTCCACTGAACATCTGAAAGTCCTCAATGGATTTTCATAAAACCAATTCACCAATACATATATATGTTTTGTTGTTGTTTTTTCAGAAAAAATATATGCGACTTGGAAGTTATTACACATGGATGTTGCATTACTTCAGTATGTCAGTCACACAAAATATTATCTTTTCCAGGATCGGTCCAGAACTACCAGTCTCGATACAGAGTTGCCAGTCTATGTTGAAAGATACGGAAACCCAGTGTTGTTTAAATGTTCATGAATGAATTTAAATAAAATACTATCAAAAAAACACTTTTCTTTAGATTGATTGTGCCTGCATACATGATGAATGTTTGCATTGCTTTGTATATCATTAGCTCGACTGATCAGAGATCAGCAGAGCTTTATAATGCCGTGGTGCGGCGTCTGTCCGTCCGTAAACTTTTATTTGTAGCGACTACTCCTCTGAAACTACTGGATGGATATTCATGAAACTTTACAGAAATGTTGCCCATGAAGTCTAGTTGATCCTAGCAAAAACTAATGTTGATGTGAAATCCAAGATGGCCACCAAAGCTAAAAATAGATTTTTAAAATACTAGTTTGTAGCGACACTTCTTGAAAACTATGTGATTGATTGGGACTTTTTCTAAAATGATCAGCATGACATGATGTTGGTCCTTGTCAAAAATCATTTTGATTCGACGTTAAACATGGCTGCCAGTGGCCATCTTTGTTTACATTGAGTTATATAGTAAAAACTTGTAGCGACTACTCCTCTGAAACTATTTGGCGGATTTTCATGAAACTTTACAGGAATTTTACTCTTGATGTCTAATTGATCCTAGCAAATTTCAGGTCGGCCAGAAATTCAAGATGGCCACCACAGCTAAAAATAGATTTTTAAAAAATAAGTTTGTAGCGACTACTTCTTGAAAACTATATTGATATGGCACTTTATCTAAAATGATCAGCATGACATGATGTTGATCCTATTCAAACATTAGTTTGATTCGACGTTAAAATGGCTGCCAGTGGCCATTTTTAGCTCGACTGATCAGAGATCAGCAGAGCTTATGCCGTGGTGCGGTGTCCGTAAACTTTTTTTGTAGCGATACTCCTCTGAAACTACTGAATGGATTTTCATGAAACTTTACAGAAATGTTGCTCATGAAGTCTAGTTGATCCTAGCAAAAATTCATGTTGATGTGAAATCCAAGATGGCCACCAAATCTAAAAATAGATTTTTAAAATACAAGTTTCTAGCGACCACTTCTTGAAAACTATAAGTTATTGATTGGGACTTTTTCTAAAATGATCAGCATGATATGATGTTGGTCCTTGTCAAAAATCAGTTTGATTCGACATTAAACATGGCTGCCAGTGGCCATCTTTGTTTACATTGAGTTATATAGTAAAAACTTGTAGCGACTTCTTCTCTGAAACTACTTGGCGGATTTTCATGAAACTTTACAGGAATGTTGCTCTTGATGTCTTATTGATCCTAGCAAAATTTCAGGTAGGCCAGAAATTCAAGATGGCCACCACAGCTTAAAATAGTTTGTAGCGACTACTTCTTGAAAACTATATTGATATGGGACTTTATCTAAAATGATCAGCATGACATGATGTTGATCCTAGTCAAACATTAGTTTGATTCGACGTTAAACATGGCTGCCAGTGGCCATTTTTAGCTCTACTGATCAGAGATCAGCAGAGCTTATGGCGTGGTGCAGTGTCCATCGTCCGTCTGTCCGTAATTTTTTTTTTTGTAGCGATACTCCTCTGAAACTACTGAATGGATTTTCATGAAACTTTACAGAAATGTTGCTCATGAAGTCTAGTTGATCCTAGTAAAAAGTCATGTTGATGTGAAATCCAAGATGGCCACCAAATCTAAAAATAGATTTTTAAAATGCAAGTTTGTAGCGACTACTTCTTGAAAACTATAAGTGATATTGTTATGGGACTTTTTCTAAAATGATCAGCATGACATGATGTTGGTCCTTGTCGAAAATCGTTTTGATTCAACATTAAAAGTAACAGTGACCTTATATGTAAATATGCTTTCTGCACAATAACTTCAAAACCGCAACACCTACACTCATAAAACTTCATCGGTACATTGCCCTAGGTAAAAGGAGAAGCCCTATTGTTTTTGTGGCCAGTAGATTTAAGGTCAAGGTCACACTGACCTTATATGGAAATACAGCTTCCACACAGTGAATTCAGAACATGCACTGTAATTTGTAACTATTAGTCCTACAGTTTAGAAACTTTACAGAAATAGTACCCATGTTAAAACAACAACCCCTATTGATTTTAAGCTAAGTCAAGGTCACACTTAAAGGTCATGCAGTTCGATCTTGTATGGGCTGTAACTTTGTCGTGCATAAATGGAATTACTTCGGCAGAAATGATCACAATACCCATGTCCCAGATAAAATGTCACACTTAGAGGTCATGCAGTCCATGCAGTCCGATCTTGTCCGGGCTGTAACTTTGTCATGCATAAAGGGATTTTGCAATTAGTCGAGCAGAAATGATCACAATACCCAGGCTTCCAGCTTACACAGTGTTCAGGGATATCCCATGGGCAACCACGTTGGTTAACATTGGGTTACCTATGACCACCGATGGTAATATTTGATACTACCTCAGCTGTAGAGTTGCGAGAAGATTGGTTATATCGGCGAACCGACGGTGAGAGTAACCGATGCGAGAACCCTGAACGCACCCACTGATCTACTTCTAGGCCAATCCAGAAGCGGATTCAGGTTTTGGGAATAGGTGCTGCGTAACTTCTGAAATAAATAATTTACGAGAAAAACTCTGACATTGAACGTTTTTTGTGTGTTTTTGACGGGTCGCTTTTTTTGTTGTAAGCTGACAACCATATTGGGACCACACTTCACCCGTCGTTGTTAAATTGGGTCAGCGCGACATCCATTATGGCGGCTATTGATATAAAAGGTCGAAACCTTATTAAAAAAAAAACTTCCGAAGAACCACTGAACATAATTATATCGACATGTTTTCTTTATTAATGAATGCCAACCCACAGGCTTGCATTGCGATAGTAAAGAAGGATATAGAGCATATGAGTTTATTGTATATGTTATAGTAAAGAGCCATTGCTATATATACATAATAACACTATCTCTTCGTCTCTCTATATGTCTAGTCTATCATAAATTAATGCAAGCCTTTGGCTATAGACTATACCGTTTGTTCAAATATAAGTATTATAAAAAAAAGTATATTTGCCTCCGTGGCCGGGAACGTAAAGACGCTGATTTTCACACCATTATTCAGGGCAAATCACCAACTTTCCTGATTTTAGGGGATCTATGCTTGTATTGATTAGATGGTGGCAGAAAGATCGGGACTCTATTTTTAAAAAAAATCGTTTCTTCAACAAAGTATACAGAAACTTTCAAGTCCTGCATCGATTCTGCATATTTTATTTAAAATCATACACATATCTAATAACTACGAGCAGGGAGGACGTACTCCCTGCTACGAGATAGGAAACTTCCGATCAAACGGTGTAGTAGCTAAACATCACGTGGTTACCCTTTCAATTTACCAAGTGAAGTTTTCGAAATTCTTATTTGCTCAAAGTATTTAGTTTTGAAAATAACATAATAAACTTTACAGTTTCACATCTCTTTGTTATATGTCTGAAAAGTTTTAATAACTGAACTAGAAGTCAGAGGCGGATCGAGGATTAGTGATATTAGTAATGGGTGGCATGTAACTTTTGAAATGAGTAATTAACGAGCAAAAACAAGTTTAGCCCGCTGAGTTTGTTGTTGTTGTTTTTTACGGGGTCACGAAACCATTTTGTTTGTTTGCAAGTTTGGGTTCTTCTTTCAAATCTGGTCTGGTTTTTGGAATGCATGTACATATGTTCACACGTCTTGCGATGTTATGGAGGGTTAGATCACCAGACTTGTATCGTCATCTGGAAGCATTGTATTTTTATATAAAAGTACATCTAAGATATAATGTAGTTGTACTTTATATATATACGACTTATAACGGATACTTGTTTTAAAATGTGACCCGTGGGAGTCTCCGTTTCATATAATAATGTTTACCTAATAGTTAACAAGAGCACACTTTGATATCGGAAATTATGATTTCAAAATAGGAGGATGGGGTGGGGATAAAAGCGATAACACGATGGGGGTCAACATCCTTTTAAGCACGAGGTAGCATTCCCACACCCCTACACACACACACACACACACACACCACAACAAAAGGGGTGGGTCTGCACAGGATGTATGGAGATGGGGATGTACGTCTTCTTCACATTTTCTTTCAAAACCTTCGCAGACCATTCTAACATTAAAGGCTTACGTCAACATGACCTGATGCGCAATATAAAATAGAGGCAGTTCCAATACCACAGCGATATTTAAATCATCAGTGGGTGGCAGTGCTATTTTTATTTTTTTTGAAGTCTAAACAATCTTAGGCCATGTTTACAATAACTTTGTTTTTCTTCATTCTTCCGAGGGGCGCAATATTTGTTGTTGAAAAGAGCACTTTTATTATGGATTTTTTTTCTTTGATGGGGATAGGTGTTTGAGGTGGTGACGGCGTGGATGGGGGGCAGTAATCGGAGCTGCGCACATCACACATAATTTAGTTTTCGTGACTCAAGTTTAAACGGAGTTTCGTAAGAAGAATGTGCTTCAAACTCAGTCCTGCAGATTTTAGACACTTCCCCCCCACCCCTCCCAAAAAAAATGCCTACAGACCTACCGTATTTTTTTTAGAGCTACCGTATTTTTTTTTGAGCATAAAATAGGAAACAAAATCATTTATTTTTTGGGCCATGGCGGATGTTTACAATAAATTAGTTTTTCTTCATTCTTCAGAGGGGCGAACTATTTGTTGTTGAAAGGAGCACTTTTATTTTGGATTTTTTTTTTTTGATTGGGATAGGTATTTGAAATGGTGACGGCGTGGGTGGGGGCAGTAATCGGAGCTGCGCACATTACAAATAATTTAGTTTTCGTGACTCAAGTTTAAACTGAGTTTCGTAAGTAGAATGCTTTAAACTCAGTCCTGCAGATTTTAGACACTCACCCGCCCCCACCCACCAAAAAAAAAAAGCCTACCGACCTACCGTATTTTTTTAAGAGCATAAAATAGGAAACACAAACCTTTCTTTGGCCAAAAAAAAAGAGCGCTCGATACCGGTTTACGGCGGATGTATGGAGATGGTGAGGTGTTCTTAATTTTTTCTTTCATAATATTCGCAGGTCATGATCATGTCGAACATTAAAGGCTTAATTTAACATGACTTGGTTCAAAAAAAAAAAGGCCGGTCTGCTGTGGAAGAAATAGAGAGGCAGTTCAAAATAGGACAGCGGGATTTAAATATTCAGTGGGTGGCATATGAAGAGCTAGTTTTTTTTGTTGTTTTAAAGTCGAAACATTCTAAGGCCATTTGTTACAATAAATAATTTTAAAAAAATATGAGGATCTCAGTATTTGAAAATAGTTGAAATGAGCCCTTTTTATTAATATATTTATTATATTTTTATATTTTTTTTTATATATAATTTTTATATTTTGTTTATTTATTTCGGAGTTACGCAACTCAAACACACAATAGAATGTGCTGAAAACTCTATGTCTTGCGGATTATGGACCCATTCTGCATATAAATGAAGTGTACGCTGGCTTTCCATTCATGTTTGCAACATAAGCTTTTTATTTGGCGGTCTGGTGCACCGTAATCCCAAACTTCTTACATCGTACCTTCCTTAAAAATCCCCCCATCCCCGACCCTGGATCCGCACTTGAATTTGTTAAACAGGGTTACTTCCCTTAGTTGTTACGTCATAATCATCTGTAATAATAACGTTGAGAATACCCCTGTAACGTGTTTGCGCTGAGTCAATATCGAATTGTTAGCAACGGAAAATACAAACTATGTTGATTATATTGCCTTTCTAGCCGTTTTAAAGATTGGATTCGGACACAAGATAAGTTGTTGAAATAGCAAGTTAACAGAATATATAACATTACATTCAGACATTAACGTGCTAGTCTTTCGAAATTGACTGAATTGACAACATCGGCGTAAAAATCGCTGTATTTTTGCATGCTTGAAGCTCGATTTGAAAATACTCAATACATATTTTGATGTTTTCTTTGACTTATGACATTCTTTTCATTGGTATAAATAATTCGAAGTTGAGGATGTAGTGGCAATAATGTCTGCGTATAAAAGAATTTCGATTTTTTCTCTGTTTTTTCGGTCATTTCAAGCCAACAAAATGGCGGATTTTCAAGGTTTTTTCAATGAGGTACTCCGTGGGGAACTATTTTCAACGTTGCTATACAGTTGTCAAGTGAGTGGAGATGCGCAAGAAAATAACCACTTGCGTCCTGACTGCATTAACAGATTTTATCGTTAACTTGTATAGTGATGTCACGATGTTATAATTAAAGTTGTGTAGTATAGACAAATATGTAACGGTTATATTACACTGGAAGCAAGGAATATCGTGATCAATATTTTTATGCCCCCACTTTATTTTGTTGCTATAGTAACAATTGTATTAGCATAAAAATATTTTATGACCAATTATGTAGTGTAAATGTAAAAATGAAGTATATAGTTACTAAATTTGTCATTTTTATGCTCCCCAAATGGGAATCATATAGTCGCCACTTCGTCCACCCAGTTATTCTTGTCCGTGCTATTTCTCAGCAACCATTTGCTGGAATTACAACGAAAGTTCATTGGAAGATGATTTTTCACCGAGTTATGACCCTTTGATGGTGCTACATATAATTAACTATATCTCCTCAACCACCTTCTGAAATTTAACAAAGCTTATTGGAAGCTACACTATAAACTAACTACCAAGAGGAGATGTGCATATTATCAGCATGTTCTTTCCTGATGATTTTATAAAGCTATGGCCCTTTTGATTTTGATACATATAGTAGCAAAACTATACCATACTATATAATTTTTTCTCACCAACCTCTAGCTGGAATTCAACAAAACTTAATGGGAAGCTTCACTACGTAGAGGAGATGTGCATATTACAGGCATGAGAATCTAACTCTTTTCAGTTAATTTCCTCATTTTTGTATCAAAAAATTGTAGAATGAAAAGTGTCAGATTTTGACTGATCTGGGAAAAAATGGTGTTTTTGACTATGGGGGTAATCCTCTGATTTCCTTTGATTTCCTCTTTTTATTGGGTTTTGATTCTCACGCCTGATATAATTAGCATGTTCCGATTTTTTCACGGAATTGTCACCATTTGATTCTGCCACATATAGTATATTATTATATATCATTATAAATTCTCTATTCTGATTGGTTGAAAACTGAATAAACGTAGTCAAATAAAAGAGACTATTGACCACTTATTCCTTCAAAATAAACTGTTGACCTGTTATTTTGGTTTAAACCAGTAACCGAGTCAAATCGAGTCAATAGTTCATAAGCCATGCAATAGTGTAGAGTGACGTCATCAATTGTATGTTTACCATTGTTGTATGATAATAGTTAATGTGTATACGCCTTCGTAGATGTTGTTCAGTATAATAAAACAACTATCTGCCTTTAAGTTGTTAATTTGTTATAATTATTCATCCAAGAAAAATGACTATTGACCCGAAGCAGGGAACTATTGTCTTCGTCTCGGTCAATAGTTTCCCGTTCCGGTCAATAGTAATTTTCCTTGGATGAATAATTTTAACCATTGAGGCATTGACCATTTAAAAGGTAGATAGTTGTGTATTTTATCACCATTCTTGTCTGCGCTATTTCTCAGCAATCACTGGCTGGAATTCAGGGAAACTTAATGGAAAGCTATACTACCCAGATATTATCAGGATTTTTCGATTCGAAGATTTTTCACCCAGTTTTGCTACATATAGTATACTATATCACCATTATTGTTTGCGCTATTTAGCAACCACTGGCTTGTTTACGCTATTTCTCAGCACCCACCAACCGGAATTCAGCGAAACCTCATTGGAAACGTATTCTTCATTTGTCAAAAAACATAGCTGCCAGAATGTGTGGACACTTTTCCATATAGTCATTATAATGTCATATATATGCATTTTAAACAAATTCGTATTTGTAATTTTGTGCCTGGTTCATAGCAAGTGGATCATTTCCTCAGGTGAGCACCATAGGGCCATCATGGCCCTCTTGTTAGAAATGTTGCCATTATTGCTTAAGGAAAGTTTTTGTAGGACTTGTCTGTAGATAAAAGTAAATATGTTAGTGTTAAAATATAGTTACCAAGTAAATACTTATACCTGAGTATGTCGTGAAACTGGACCATTATGTTTTGGGTTATGAAGTTAAAATACAAAACTATTTTTTCCAATATGGTTACATTTTAAATGTGTCATCCTGAGAAGCTTGCCTTTTACCCCGCATACTACATAGAGTGCAGGTTTAGGTGTGTGTTGATTGTTAACACATTTCAAGTAATGTTCTGAAAATGTTTCTTGCGTATCTATGCTCCGAGGAATCGCTTGGGATAAAAATGGTAAAATCACATTTTCTCAGAAAGTGTACATTTTAATCACGTAAATTACAATCGGATAGAAACAAGTTGTTAATAATTAGAACCTATCCACTTCATTTGCATATCTATCATGAGATTTCTCCCAGCATTATTGTAGGTTGCAGACGCTCTGGAATAAAAGGTGTTTTTCCAAAACGTGTGGATTTCACCATTTTTTCTAAGAATTCCCATGGAATAAAGCGATGTTTCAAACATTTTTAGAACATAGCTTGAATGTGTTGAGAATCAATACACACCAAAACCTGTGCTCAATGTATTCTGGGAGGAAATGGCAAGCTTCTAATGACGACATACTTAACAAGTAACCATATGGTAAAAAAAACCAGCTGATCCTTTGTGTTAAGCAGTGTACATTATTCTTGTCTAATTATGTCTCCCCCACGAAGTGTGTTAGGAGACATATTGATTTTGTACTTTCTGTCTGGAAGTTTGTCTGCGCTTGTTCTCCGTAACCCCTGGACGGATGTTAACGAAACTTGGCAGTAATGATAATGCGCCCAGTCCAGTTGTGCATATCGTCGGCAGAGAGTTGCGGCACGTTTATGGGCGGTAATTTTCTGTGCTTGTTCAACGAAACTTAGCAGTAATGATAAGTGCCAAGCCTAGTTGAGCATATCGTCTGTGTGTTCTGGTCTGATGATTGTTAGAGTTGCGGCCCTTTTATGGTCGGTGATTTACTTGTCTGTGCTTGTTCTCGTTAACCCCTGGAGGGATGTTAGAGAAACTTGGCTGTAATAAAATGTGCCAAGCCTAGTTGTGCATATGGTCGCGTATTCCGGTCTGGTGATTTTTCAGAGTTGTGGCCCGTTTATGAGGGGTAATTGTCTGCGCTTGTTCATCCTAACCCCTGGACAGATGTTAACGAAACTAGGCAGTAATGATAAGTGGCCTAGTTGTGCATACTGTCTCGGATCTTCCAGTTTGGTGATTTTTGTGTCGCCTGCCTTTGACATAAGATCCTCGAACTTGGTAAGCATATTGTTCATGGTCAGTAGATGACCCCTATTGATTTTGGGATCAGTAGGTCAATAGTCAAGGTTATGATGATCTCAAGTTGAAAAACTTTTTCCACTCAATTTGAGAATGCCTGGTCTTAGGATCCTCAAACGTAGACATATTGGTCACTAGTTAGATGTCCCCTATTGATTGTGGGGTCATTAGGTCAAGGTCACGACAATATTGACTTAGAAAACCTTCGACAGGCGACAAGTGTTTGATAGAACACCCGTCTAGTTCATACAGTTGCGGCCCTTTTATTGGAACACTTCCACATTGAAGCTACCTACTCATTAAGTTTCACTTCACTATCTAAACTTATTGAATGTAAACCACTTTTAGCTCACATGAGCATATGCTCAGGGTGAGTTATTGTGATTACTCACCGTCCGTCAGTCCGTTCACATTTGTAAATTACATCTCAGAAACCACTGGTTCAATTTTGATGAAACTTTGGGCGGGGAAACCAAAGTTGTTCAAATGTTGGCATTGTGCCAAGAGATAGCCAAGTGACTTGGTTTCCATGGCAGCCATGTTAAGAAATACTGTAAAAATCGCTGAAACCGCAGGTGTGATTTCGATTATTTTTTTCACACAAATGTTTCTTGGCTGACCCTCTACCAAGATTGTTAAAATTATTCGGATTTGTCAAAAAACATGGCCGCCAGAGGGCGTGGTCACTTTTCCCTATATGTATATAAGGGAAACTTTAAAAATCTTCTTGTCAGAAACTGCTGGCTTGATTGTGAAATAATTTCGCACAAATGTTCATTGGCTGACCCTCTACCAATATTGTTCAAATTATTCAGATTCATAAAAACACGGCCATTAGAGGGCTTTGTCACTTCCCTATATGTATATAGTGGAAGCTTTAAAAATCATCTTGTCAGAAACTGATTGTCCGATTTTAAAATAATTATCTCTTTCTTAATGGGTGACCAACTACCAATATTGTTCAAATTATTCAGATTCATTTTAAAACATTGCCACCTGAGGCTGTGGTCACTATTCCCTATATACATTATGTCACATTATGCATTTTATACAAACTAAAATTCATATGCAAAATTTTGTGCCAGGTTTATAATTATATGGATCATTTTTCTCAGGTGAGCACCATAGGGCAAATGGCCCTCTTGTCTACTTCTTATCCTTTACCACATTGTGCCTTATGTGTTTAAGCCACTTAATGGGGATGGTAGAGGGAGACATGCGTTTTTGTTTTTTTAAATACCTAGTACTTTGCATGCTTTTAACTTCATTGTAAATTTGTCTTGGAGTATATTTAGTTATAATTGCATGTTAGCCATGAATGATGCATTTGTGGAATGAGGTTTGAAGCTTTGGTATAGACTTTGGTTCTCAGCTTATTGTAATAAATACTCGAATAACAGCAATTGTTGTGATGTTTTGTGTCTATAAACTTCATTATATCTTCAAACAGAAATACCATATTTCCTTATGTTATATTTCTGTACCTTAGTATCAAAAGTCTCGGAGACCACAATGATTCCAAAAGTAGTTACAGTTACCTTAATTTGTTAATGTTTTGAAAGCTACGCACGGTTAAAGGGGGAATTCCAGATCTGGCAATCAAATATATTACCAAATATGATTATATTGATGAATGAATTAAATTTGTATAATTAAGTAAAATTAAGAATAAGTTAAGAATATATTCTGGAGAGATAGATTCCCTGGAAGCATAAAATATATCCAATGTAGGAAAATAGCAGCCTCCGTTTAATTGAGGCTGTTCATTGACAAGTATGAAAATGCGGTATTCTATTTTCAAAAATAACAAGAACACATAAAACTAGATTTTGATCAGAACCTGATCAAACGGGCTTTCCTATTTTTAATGGCGTCATGAAGTCACAACTGTCAGAGTTTTCTAAGTTGATGAAACTGATTGATGTATCAAGAAAATAACTTTGAAATCGCGATCAGTAAAGAAATCGATATTCTGAATAGTTGGACGTCACTGTCGTCATGACGTCGGGATACCGTATGACATCTGTGCACAACCAGATCACATATTCTACAATGTGTGAAAGTTTTGTTCAAATCCGATCATAAATAGAGAAGATATAGTCTTAACAAGATTTCCTTTATGACGTCACTGGCGGCCATTCTTGATGACATAACAAACTTCGACGTTATTGCACAATTAGACGTTGAATGTAGAGTTCCTGTGAAAGTTTTATCAAGATCCGATCATAAATGAAGGAGATATAGCTATTACAAGATTTCTATATTGACGGCCATTTAGGATGACGTCATAAAATTAAAACTACTAACGTTGACTGAAACAATGGCAATGATTGATTTCACAATAAAACAACTTAAAAAACGCAATCAGTAAAGAAAACAGATTTTTAATAACATTGTGACGTCACTGACGTAATGACTTAGAGACAAGTTTTGACATTCTTACACAACTAGACCCTGAACTCTACAAGCTGTGAAAGTTTCATTCAGATCCGACCATAAATGTTTAAGATCTAGCACTAAAATATTTTATCATGACGTCACTGGCGGCCATCTTTGATGACGTCTTTACAGTTTTTGACATTCTTGCACAACTCAACCTAATTCCCTACAGGATGTGAAAGTTGCAATAAAATCCAGTAATAAATGAAGGAGATTTAGCGATTACAAGATTTCTTAAATGACGTCATTTACGGCAATTTCGGATGACGTCATGACGTTAAAATTGACAGCGTCGACTGAGACAATGATACTTATTAATTTTAAAGCAAATGCAATCAGTAAAAAAATTCGGATTTTTAATAACATGTTGACGTCACTGCCGTCAAGACGTGATGACTTAGAGACAGATGTTGACGTTCTTGCACAATTAGACCCTAAACTATACAAGCTGTGAAGGTTTTATTCAAATCCGACCATAAATGTTTGAGAACTAGCGCTAAAAAGATTTTTATCATGACGTCAATGGCGGCCATCTTTGATGACGTCTTGACAATTTGTGACATTCTTCCACAACTCAACCTAATTCCCTACATGCTGTGAAAGTTGCATCAAAATCCTATAATAAATGAAGGAGATATAGCGATTAATTTTTTTCTTAAATGACGTCATTCGCGGCCATTTTGGATGACGTCATGACGTTAAAACTGTCAGCGTCGACTTTGACAATGATACTGATGAATTAAGAGCAAAACAACTTAAAAAATGCAATCAGTAAAGAAAACGGATGTTTAATAACATTGCGACATCAAGACGTTATGACATAGGGGCGCGTTTTTACATTCATGCACAACTAGACACTGTAATCTACAAGCTGCGAAAGTTTCATTAAAATCCGACTATAAATGTTTGAGATCTAGCGCGAACAAAATTTGTCTGATGACGTCACCGGTGGCCATCTTGGATGACGTCATGACCCCAAAAGCTTCGCGGCACTATTCCAGACTGAGCTCTACCACTGCCTAAAGTTGTGACGTCAAATTCAGTCAAATTGTAACAGTTCATTAAAACAATCCAGTTTTGTACATGTTATAAAGAATATATAAATGACCCCCTAATGCTATAAAATATGCCTGGTCGCCTTAACATCTAATGCAGTTTATAATATACACACTGGTCTCCATAAAGCCTTCAACATATATACTGGTCTTCTTAATGTCTCCGAAATGCTTACCCAATATAAAGAGGACCAAAATAGATGTATATTTTTTATTTGTGTATGCTTCTAGCACAAAACTTGCACGCATGATTAATATACAATTTATTACGAGATTATGAAAAGACAAAGCAAAACAATTCATTAGTAACAAATATACAAAATGTCCCCATAATGCCATAAAATATACTTATACCACAATAGCCTAAATACACACTATGCATCGTGTAATACCCGAGGATATACACAGCATATGTTAGTTATTGTGGTATAAATACAATAGAGCATGAGTCTTGCTAACGCTCGTGCATTATCTCCCCGTACACGTGCAAAACTCATGCTCTATTCTATACATGGTCACCCTTATGCCTAAAGTAGATGTATATATATATATATATAAAAATAAAGACTCTACGTTAAATTTTTTAACTCCGCCAAGCTTTCGGACCTACGTCCTTCATCAGGGCTAATTTACTACTCAATGTATACAAGTAAAACGGACGTGACGTCGTAGTGGCCGCGTCACAACGTCGAGTGTAATTGCGCGCTATTCCTTCAGATTGGCGCCATATGGCCGGTATGTTCGCAGCTTACTCTTCCATAACTGCTCAATGGTTTTCCGGTATAGCTCGTCTCCATTCAGTTTCTCCAAACCCATCACTCTAAAATCACTGACACTGTGTCCATCTGTATAAAAGTGTGCTGCCACCGGATCGTTGTACTGTGTCCGTATTCGGGATAGGTTCAGCAAATGTCTCTGATACAGGGTATCGCCCGTCTCTCTCACATATATGTACCTCTGGCAACACCTACAGTACACTGCATACACTACATTGGTTGATTTGCAGGTGATCAAGTTCCTTACTTTGTATGTATTCCCGTTAACATCGGTGAACGTGTCAGACTACATGATGTACGGGCATATGCAACATCGCTTCGCTCCACATGGGCGGCATGTGTTGGACTCCTTAAAGAACTGCCTATTG
The DNA here is from genome assembly GCA_037043455.1 of Cyrtodaria siliqua. Lineage (NCBI taxonomy): Eukaryota > Metazoa > Mollusca > Bivalvia > Adapedonta > Hiatellidae > Cyrtodaria > Cyrtodaria siliqua. The sequence continues at coordinate 38,960 of JAWPHD010002917.1, read as the reverse complement.
TGCTTCTTGTGTACCAGTATGTCTTGCAAGTTACTGTCCCTTCGAAACGCTATTATTGGTGGTTCCGGGAAGATCGCTTTCATTGTGTTGGAAGTATGAAGCGTAGGTAGGTGTTTTCGCAGAATTCGACCTATATTTGATAATGCTCTAGAGAACGTCAGGACTAGGGGGCTTCTCTTGGTTTCTTTTTTAGCGCTGTTGTACTGTAACAATTTATCCCGTTGTTTTGCATCTACTTTCTTTAATTCTGTCTGAACAAACTTCCCATCAAACTCTCTCCGTTGCAACTGTGTCTTAATGTCCACTCTGTGCTTTTGATAGCTAGACTCTTCTGAACATATCCGTTTTATCCTAACTCCTAGACCGAATGGAATAGCTTTCTTTGTAGATGCCGGATGGGAAGATTCGTGATGTAAATATAGATGTTTGTCAGTAGGTTTTGTGAACAAGTCTGTTTTTAGTGCTCTATTGCTGATCCTGGTCATCACATCTAGGAACTCTAGCCTGTCTGATGAATACCGCATCTCTAGTTGGATTCGCGGATGGATTTGGTTTCCGATTTCATGAAACGCTTTTAGTTCCTCTATACCTTAGGTGGTCCACAGTCCCCATACGTCATCGACAAACCGGAAGTACGACAGTGGCTGTTTCAACGATCTTTGGAACAGTTCAGTTTCCCAGGAGCCCAAGTACGTTGATGCATAATTCATACCCAGATGAGATCCTATCGCCGTCCCTTCCTTTTGTATGTAATGTTTCCCAGCGAATGATATATTATTACTTTCAAGCACAGTGTCCATCATAGAAAGGACGTCTTCAGTTGGAATGCTTTTGTCCAGTCGTCGGTCCAATGCCTCCTTGGCTGTAATTCGTGCTTCAGTTCTCGGAACACTGGGATATAGGGTTTTCACATCAAGACAGAAAAATATAGTGCCCTCCGGAAGTGGTTGATTAATGTTTCCCAACTTATTTAGGAAATCCGTGGTATCTTTAATATAGGACGGCAGTGAGGTAAGATGAGCGCGAAGCTCATTTTCGACTATTTCTGCCATCCTTTCTGTTGGATGGTTTCGTCCATTAACAATTGTACGTAGTGGCATGTCAGTTTTATGCAGTTTTGTGTTACCTTGGAGTTTACCAGAAGTTCCTCTCGTGGATATCATGTACCCTCTCAAGTCTTTTGTGATTGAACCTTTTGTGTACAAACCATCAGCTATCTTTTCCACTTTATTCTCTATAGTTTTGGTCCTGTCTTGATTAACCTCACTGTAGATGGCGTTATCAGTCATTTCCTTCTCGAGTCTGTGCACGTAATCCGCTGTATCCATGACAACAATTCCCGAGCCTTTATCCGCCGGCCGTATAACTATGGAGTCATCATTGAAGAGCTCTCTCATGGCGTCTTCTTCTTCTCTTGTTAAGTTTGACCGGAAGTTACTTGTCAACCCCGTAATGACACCGTCTTTGACGCTCTTAATATATGCATCCAGCCACTTATCTCTTCCGGCATTTGGTGTCCATAACGAATGCTTTTTCCTTCTGTCATAATCGTCATCTGCATCGTCCTTGTCATTTTCATAGAAGTATTCCCTCAATCGCATGCGTCGCTCCCATGATTTCAAATCAGAAATAAGCTTGCCTCATATATATATATATATATACATATATATTGTTTATAAATATATATATATGAATTCTTCTATGCTAGACGAATGCAACCTACACGAAACATTATATTATAAAACAATCGCATATTGTTATTTCTTTCTACCCGAGTTTGATATAATTATACAAATGATCATATTTAATGTCTTTTTAAAACAGTTCAAAACCTGTTATTTTAGTATGGTGTATCGATTAATTCGTGAAGGCGGTACATCATGCATATCTTCTTTTTTGTTTATAAAGAAATCTAGTCCCAAAACCTGATGTCATGAGACTTTCGGTCTGGATTTCTTAAAAAATAAATTAAAGAAAAGTTATGAAATTTACCAATATTAGCACCTCTGCAATATCTACACACGACGCTAGCGTTGTAATAAACTGCGATTTTATTGCCAAGTTTAAAACAGCCAACAATTGTGCGTAACCATAGTCAGGAAATAACTGCTTCGAGCTTTTTATTTTATCTATTCAGCATAAGTTCTTTTGTTTTTTTATGGTTTAATTTATTTTATCAAGTTAATGCAACAATAATGTATTTGAACAATTCTGAAAAAAATTTAAAATGAACTCCTTTCAATTGATATTACATTTTCTTTTCTTTTTTTTAAAACAATGACTTTATGTTCAAATGATTTTTAAGTCAATGCGTTAAAAATGCCATCATCTGTTTTAAAACTGAAACTAAAAAATGTTGTAGAAATACATGAATATAAAACAGTATTTTCCATTTGTGGTGTTTTGTTTTAGCATTGGTTAGTTAAACACATAATCAGACTCGGGAATTTCCACTATATATTGTATATACTGCACACTTAATTCACATATTATTCCAAAGAAATTCAAAGATGCTGTGTAAACAAAAAGTTGCAGTCAGAGAAAGGATACAACTGTGATGTTGTAGAAGTTTTATCGCAGTACACTTTGTAAATTCATAAATGTTGAAGTTTCTCTTTGAAAAATTGAGCCATTTTAGTAATGTATTTAATGAAGAGTTTGCAAAGATGTGCATCCTAAGTTTGCTCACATGCCTGAGCCAACCACGTACTCGGCCAATAATGAAACTTTGAATGAATACTATTTGCTGTGCAGTGTTGTTTTAGACGTTTTTCCGAGCGGAAATTTCTTACGTAGCCCTGTACCATTCGATTAACAGCAGTACATACAATATATAGCGGAAATTCCCGAGTTGCGTGTCTTTTTCGTTTTAGTATATATTCATGATAAATGATCATTGACCATGTGGATTGACCAAACGATAAGCCAAGCCATGGACTGGTCACATTTGAATGGTTTCTCCAAAGTAATCTAAAGTTAATAGTGTTAAAATTGCATCGTTACACCGAATATATTTTGTTTTATTACGCAATTAGATTGCTGTCTAAATACATAAACTTATGGTAGACTAAGACGAAAAGATTTAATCTCAGAATTTTATTAAATTGTATGCAAGCAGGTTTATAGTCAAAATGCTACTGAATAAATAAATCGAGACGCTGATTTCAATGCTTGATAAACATTTCAAGTGTGTCCCTTTAAAGAAATGTGGATCAAAAAAAACCAAGCACTATTTCTGGTTCACGAAAACAGACTTATGAAACGTCTTATTGTTTATACGACACGGTATTAATAAGAACGCACGTTATAGCTACCACGCGTGTACATAAGACTAACGCATACACATAATTTACCTTACATGTAAGTATGTGGTACAAAATGAAAAACTTAAAACCTACACGTACATTCGTTATAGTTAATATAAAAAATCGACAGTCATTATGATATGTAACCTTGCATGTGTTAGAAATGACGTAAAACACCATACAAACAAAACAAAGACATTATCAACATTATGTAGATAATACGTAACGTACATAAAACGTGGCACGGTTCCTGACATTTCAATCTGATATTCAAGTTGCCACAAACCGCAAAGCGGTTGAATGTTCTCTGAAGAAGGTCAACCAAAATCTAAATTGCCAATTGAAGTTTAATTTAATGCAGCCTACACATTCATATCAACCAATTCTGTTAATTTTCATGTATATCTGTTGGATCGTACCGACGAAGCGTGGCAACATAGTATTTTAAGGTCGCTGTGTATTGTGCTGTATTATAAATGGTACGCAACTGCGAATTTCTGATAAAAAACAACAACAGAAATGAATTGTTTGTAAGTTCTTAAACATAGTTTATAGTTTTTTGTTTTTTTTCATATATTCATGATAGTCTGAACGAAGTAAACATAAATGAATCCACTGATCGCGTAATCGTCAATAAATTAGCAAGCTATCGTGCAGTGATGATTGGGGAAATACACATAATAAAACAATATTCTATATCTCTCCCATTAGTTTTTCTACATATAGATTAACTTGTATTTGTATTTGTTCAGTCATTAATATTAATTATAATATTAGTATATAACAAATAGTTTTGGAAAGTAATTAACTGTACGTACACTATATCAACACGTACGCAGGCGCAAGCTAACACGACAGTCCCCCCCCCCCCACAACCAGCTAACACGACAGTCCCCCCCCCCCCCCCCCCCCCCCCACACACATACTTAATGACATAACAGATCAACTTGGCCATTTGAGTAAAGTAGAATACTGTTGACATAGTTCGCACGTGTATTTACAATAATTTGCTTATAGCCTTTTTCAGCAACAAGAAACTTAAGGAAGAAGAGACAGGTGGATCTTTATAAACATCACATTACGATTCTCCTAAGCTTATACCACTGATGAAACAGAGCGCACATGTTTGTTTAATTATGTTAAATTTGATATTTCGACTTGTTTGATGTTCACATTGCTGCCGCTACTACTACTGCTGCTACTACTGTTACTGCTGCTAATGCAACTACTGCTGCTTCTGCTACTACTACTACTACTTCTACTACTACTGATATTGCTCTGCTGCTACTACTACTGATAATGCTGCTGTTCTGCTGCAGCTACTACTATTACTACTGCTGCTGCATCTACTACTACTGCTGCTGCTGCTACTACTACTGCTACTATTTCTACTACTACAAATATTATTCTTTGTAGTAGTAATGGTAGCAGTAGTAGTAGCAGTTCTAAGAGAAGTAGTAGTAGCAGTAGTAGTGTAGTAGCAGGAGCAGTTGTTTAAGGTATAGTATTATCATCAACGAAAGCCGTAGTAGTAGTAGTAATTGTTTTGGTATTTATATGCACTCGTTCTTCAGCGTATTACGCTCCTGAAGTCGCGCAGTATTGTGACGCTGAAGAACTCATTCATATATCCCCATACACATCTAATAACCTATAATTATTCAAACAAATATATCACTTTTAAGTTAGAGAGATGTCTCTTTAACTTTATGATGCATCTCTTTTTAACGAGATATCTCTGTTCTTTGAGAGATATCTGTTTTTAAGAGATATCTCTCGCTCTGATGATATATCTTATTTTGTAATGGAGATATCTCTGTCCTAAAGAGATATCTCTTAGTGATAGACAGATATCTCTTTAACCTACATAGATATCTCTGAAAACAAGATATCTCTCTAAGCGACGTACAAACCACGTTCTTGCTGGTAAGAGCTCAAATAATGTTAAACATAATTCGATACACTGCACAATTTTCTGGGTACGCGCTTTATTAAAAGGTTTAGAAATTACAGAAAGGAAGCCACATAGAAGAATTCATACAACACATATTTATACTCAGTAAACTTTCGTCGTATTGAACAATGTGTCCGTAAACATCGTCTTATCTCAAACATGCATTAATAATAAACCATCTTTGGGAGAATCCGACTTTTATATATGAACGGGGCTTTAAATATGTTAAAATACATTAAATAATAATGGTTTGTAATTTGAATAAACAGTTATTTCATCTTGTGTTTCGTTTTGGTAAGGGAAATGTATCTAATATAATGTTATTTCAATTAGGTATCTACTTGTTTAAAAAGTGTCTCCTTAATTCACTGTCTGGAACGTGAAACCGTGTAGAGTTTTTTGTTGACCGTGTAGATTTTCCAAGATTGCGGACAGCTTTGAACGCAAGAGGGAGATAGGCAGATACTCTATTATTTAGCCGATATCTTCTTTAAGTTAGGCTACAACACCAATTCAATATACGTGGCATACGACCCATTAGTCCAGTATTACTCCTGTCCGAGCCCTGTCTAGCTGACTGAATACGTCTGTGTAAACAAAACTAATGAAGCGGGTGGCCCCACGACTTTTGTGTATTCGTGTCGATACGAAAGCTCATTCGCCACTGTATTGGTAACAAATAGGCGAATACTATCCCACATATTGTAGGTTAAGCAATAAAAATTCATTGTAAACCGTCTAGATGTAATATGCATTGTTTATAGTGAGACCCATGCCTGTTACAAGAAAAAGGTTACCATGCTAAAGCACGATAAAATATAAGTTTTCTCACTTCGAGATGAAAATAAATCCTATATTCACGACAAACCAACAAATATCCTCTATACATTGTTATTTAAATTATGTATTTATTTGTTTAAAAAGTGTCTCCTCAGTTGATTGTGTAAATCACAAAAACTACATATTCATGGTCTTTTCTTCTTCATGACACAACATATTATTGTTTTGTTACTTGGCACTATAGTGACAAAACAAGGAAATTACCTCGTTATTACATGAATAGGATTTACACATGACTCAAAACACAGTTTGTTGTTACTTGGCACTATTGTGACAAAACGAGGAAATTACCTCGTTATTACATGAATAGGATTTACACATGACTCAAAACACAGTTTGTTGTTACTTGGCACTATTGTGACAAAACAAGGAAATTACCTCGTTATTACATGAATAGGATTTACACATGACTCAAAACACAGTTTGTTGTTACTTGGCACTATTGTGACAAAACGAGGAAATTACCTCGTTATTACATGAATAGGATTTACACATGACTCAAAACACAGTTTGTTGTTACTTGGCACTATTGTGACAAAACGAGGAAATTACCTAGTTATTACATGAATAGGATTTACACATGACTCAAAACACACGTTTGTTGTTACTTGGCACTATTGTGACAAAACGAGGAAATTTCCTCGTTTTTACATGGATAGGATCTTCAAAAGACTCAAAACACAGTTTGTTGTTACTTGGCACTACTGCGGCAAAGAACGAGGAAATTTACTCGTTTTTACATCGATAGGATCTACAAAAGATTCAAAACGCAGTTGACATGGATAGGATCTACAAAAGACTCGAAACACAGTTTGTTGTTACTTGATTCTACTGCGCAAAAAAAACGAGGAAATTTCCTCGTTTTTACATGGATATCTACAAGACTCAAAACACTACTATCAATCACTTTTACTGGGCACTATAGAGGCAAAACGAGGAAATTTCCTCGTTTTTACATGGATAGAATCTACAATAGAATGAATGAATGGTGTTTTACGGCACGTCGACACATAAATAGGTCATATTGTGCGCAAAAACTGACGATTGATGAAGAAATGAAGGATTATTTAAAAAATAATGTAAATATATCAAGATAAAACTATTACAAAAATAAAGGATGATATGGTAGTAATATAAACTATATATGTAAATCAACAAATGCCCGAAAACAGGTATATAAAAAAGTAAATATATTCAAGAACATATTATAATGATTTATATAGTCTGACTTTCTTCAGGAAGTCTAAAACTAGACTAAAATCTATAGTATTAAATAACTCTGTCATAGTATTAACATTGTAGTACCTTTGACGCATAGGATCAAAGTCTACACATTCCAACAATATGTGTTTGATCGTTAACGGTGCAAAGCAGGGTATACATTCTGGTAATTGCTCACCTTGTAATAAATATGAATGAGTATAACCTGTATGCCCTATCCTGCACCGGGCTAGGACAACGTCCTCTCGGATCTACAATAGACTCAAAACACAGCTTGTTATTACTGGGCACTACTGCTGCAAAACGAGGAAATTTCCTCGTTCTTTCAAGGATAGGATTTACACATGACTCAAAACACAGTTTGTTGTTACATGGCACTACTGTTGAAAAACGAGGAAATTTCCTAGTTTTTACATGGATAGGATTTACACATGACTCAAAACACAGTTTGTTGTTACTTGGTTTTACTGCGGCAAAAAAGGAGGAAATTTCCTCGTGCTTACAGGGATGGGATCTACAAAAGTTTCAAAACGCAGTTGGTTGTTACTGGGCACTACTGCTGCAAAATCAGGAAATTTCCTCGTTCTTTCATGGATAGGATTTACACATGACTCAAAACACAGGTTGTTATCACTTTTACCGGGCACTACTGAGGCAAAACCAGGAAATTTCCTCGTTTTTACATGGATTGGCATAACTGCGGCAAAACGAGGAAATTTCCCCGCCTTTTGTACATGTACTTTAATTTGATTTTGTTTGTTCATTGTACATACCTTTTAATAATAAAGATTGATACTATATATTGTTTTACGCTGTATATTATGCCATGCGAGGAAATGTCCAAGCTTGTATCAATGTGGCCTCTGCATGAAGCACATTTTAGCTCTTGGATAGCACGTTGTTTTGCAAACTGAAAATTGGGCGGTGTTTATTTGCTTTTTTACCCTATATAAAATGCTCATTTATATAGTGAAAAGGGGATTTTATTGGCAAATCCCTTTTTATTCTGGCGTCTCTTATACCCGTTGACGGGCATTTGTTGATTTACATACATAGTTTATATTTCACTTTATCATCCCTTATTTTTTAATAGTTTTAACTTTATATATTTACATTAATTTTTAATTCATAGTTCATTTCTTCATTTTTCATCAATTTTTGCACACAATACGACCTATTTATGTGTCGACGTGCCGTAAAACACTATTCATGCATTCCGACTTCATCCTTGTTACATGAGTTACGACCCTTTGATTTTTTGATGTATATATTTAATATCGGTATATAAATAAGGACCAAAATCTTGCGTTTAACTCCACATGATGTGAAGATGATGGATAAGAAAAACATTTTTGCACAATTACACAAAAAAAAGCAGTTACACGCTTGCAAAACAGTTTACGCCAATTACAAGAAAAACACATGGTATGTTTTCACCTTTAGCTTGACACAGATGAGCTGCCAGTAACCATGACATAGGATTGCCGAATTTCGCGAATCGTATCTGCCTCAGTGCAAAAGCATATTTTTCAGACATAGATACCTCCCCTTACCAGAGATAGAAAACGACATCTTAAGTACCTATATGATAAAAACAAAGAATAAAATCGGAAATTTGAATGAGAACGGATTATTTCGTATAGAAATCGGCATTTAAAACGTACCGCTGTCGGCATTTTTCAGCAAAGAGGCCACCATTTTGACCAGCGACCCAATTCGGGTCATGTGCCAAAAAGCTATTTTTACGAACAAATGAAAAGTTTCGATGCAAATAAATGGTCATACCTGAAGGGAAAATGTCAACAAAATATGAAAAGAAGTATTTTGTAGCCATGTAATATACCCAAACTTTGCCCAGATAGTTGGCTAAGATACCATTCGATGTGAAGGGGCGGTCATATAAGTAAATATTCATCAAACAATATGCAATTGATAAAACATAAAATATTCGCGCCTTTTACCGCAAGAGCCCCGAACAAGGTAGAGGTCATTTGAGGTTAAATTCTTCTCGTTTTGGATTGTTCCCCTTGTTTACTCTCTAGCAATTTTGTAAACTTCCGGTTGGATTTAGATCGTGAAAAAATTGTTATTCCTCTGTTATAAATGAATGTCACAAAGAAAATGCAGTTTGTTCGGGTTTGTGTTATACTTATTGAGTTTGTTTTATTGAATAATTGTTTTGTTCTATTTAGATGGCAAATATACAAGATATATACATGCAATACCCCACCAACCATATTTAATTAGTGGGGTAAAGGTTTCTCAGATAATCGATTTCCCCTTCTGACACAATGTAAATATCAATATTCTAATATTGATTTAAATCAATTCAATTCTTCCTAAAATGCACATATAATTATATATTTGATTAAATGAATGCTTGAATTTATAGTTTCAATAAGTTTTATAACAAATAATCACCTTTAACAAGATTAATAAGCAGAAATTAACTAGCGAAATGACAGCGACTTTCGTTTTTGTCTGCGGTAGCCATCTTGAAGGTGTTGCCTAGGTCGCTTTGTAAAACGGCTTTTGATTGGTCAAAATGTGACGGAAGTGAACGAAATTTTCAGTGATTGTAAAAATTGCACAGTCATTTACAGCGGTTATTTTTTCTTGAGAATATTTTGATTTTTTCCCTAAGTTTTCATCACTTAAAGATTGGTAAGTTTTCAAACGGTTAGATAACCAGTAAACCCTGTTAAGAAAAGAAAAGAAAGGTGTAGTGGCGTAGTTTAATGTATTATGTGTTCAACAAAGCCAAACTCCATGTCGTACGTTGTTTCGCAATTTTCCGCCAGCGGTTACACTCGACCGGGTGACCTGGGAAGGCATTGTGTCATGTATTTTCGCGACTTTGTTATTTTCGAGTGTTTTTAGTTTAATGTTTATACGTTTCAAGTTCGCTTCTGTAGAGGTGTTTAATGTGAATTATTTAAAAACAGACTGCCCTATGATGTATTTAATTAATAAATCATGTAATTATTTACTTCCTAATATAAATAACATTTCACCTTGATATTAATTTCTAAACATAATTTATGACTATGAACCAGGGCTGGCGGATTTTTACTTTTATTAGTTGCATATGTAACTATTCTGATAATGACATTGGTTCTTAATTGAATAAAATACAGAACTGAATTGCATTACATTTTTTTTTTCTTCTTTTCTGTTTGTCTTAGGTCTTTTAAAAATTGAATGAGCATTGCCAGGCAGGTATAAATATATAGTGAGTGGGTAAATCGCGCTGCGAAGCTTATTTACTTACGGGAAGGTATATTTTCTTGTGTTTTTCTCTGTCATTCCCACGCGGTGACAAAATCCAATATGGCGGCGCCCATTACGCGGCACCTTTGACGATAAGTTACAAGTATTTACACAGATACACATCATGTTTAAATCGAACGGACCAATTTTAATACTGACTTTTATGTTAGTTATTGTCTTGTGCTATAGATGCCTGCACTCCAGACTGCAACATGTCTCACATCGTCCAAGTTTGGAAAAACTTGACTTGTGTTTGCAAGAGGGTACTGAAACTTTCAGAATACAAAATGAAAATATACTTAATACATTTACCTCTTTCTTTTCTGTACTTAAATATGGAAAAAACAGAAACTTTGATATTTGTAGAAACAACAACTGCTTACTTTACCTATGTATTTTAGTTGTCTCTGTCTCGGGCGACATCCACTCTAACCCTGGCCCAAATAGTTCAATCTGTGGTAATAGTGTTTACCCATGTGGTGTCTGTGAAGCTAATGTCACATGGTCAAGGAACGCAGTGTATTGTGAGACGTGTGGTATATGGTTCCACATTGATTGCCAGGATTTAGGCGATAACACATTCCAAATACTGCAAGGCACGAATGTAAGCTGGCACTGCCTGCACTGTAACTCTGTAAATCAACATACAGTTTCTCTAAATTTCTTCGAAGACTTGATTTTGTCAAATAGGTTCGAACCTATCAGCCCATGTAATTTCAGCTCAATATCAGAGGCTTTAAGTAGCCCAGGAGACCCAATGCACACATCATCCCCAACACACAAACGACATACTATGAAACCTAAACATACTTATCGTTCCATAAAACCTTTAAAGGTCCTAAATGTGAACCTTAACTCTATCGTTGCTCACAGTATTGATCTCAGCAATATGATTGATAGCATAAACCCCGATACAATTATAGGGGTAGAAACCAAGATAGATGCCAGTATTCACCTAGGTGAGATTCTTCCCAGTTCTTATCTTGAAAATGTAGTACGAGTAGATAGGAAGAGGGGGGGTGGTGGAGTAATTATTACAGCAAAGGATGATTACACCTGTAGTCCCTGAGCTGCAAACTGACTGCGAGATTGCTTGGATGAAGATGGAGATTACTGGTTGCAAATCCCTCCTAGTCTGTATTTATTATAAACCACATGAGGGTGATGGTCCAAGTCTAGATCATTTTGCGGAGTCTTTACAGCGTCTAGGTATGTCAAATTCACACATTCTTATTGCAGGTGACATGAATTTCCCAGGATATGATTGGCCAAATAACTGTATTAAACCAAATTGTAACTACCCATCTCTTACTTACAAATTTGTAGACCTCTTGGACGATTTTGGTCTCACACAATTAGTAAATACACCCACTAGAGGAAATAACATCCTTGACCTTGTGATCACAAACCATCCAAACATTATATCATCATGTAGAGTCATACCAGGGGTCAGTGACCACGATGCAGTCCTGACAGAGATTAACATAAATCCAATTAAAAACAAGCAAAATCCCAGAAGGATTCCACTGTACAGAAAAGCTGACTGGGATGGTCTTAAATCACATATGACTGCCGTTGGGGAGAGCCTAAAACATAGCCTTAATAATTCAACTCCAGTAAACCAACTCTGGGAAAATATAACTTCTGAACTCGAAAGAGCCATTGACCGTTTTATTCCACATAAAATTGCAAAATGTAAGGATAGACATCCTTGGATAAATGGTAACATTAAACGTCTAATAAGGAAAAGAGACAAACTCTACTCTAAAACGAGACTCAAACCCTCCCCTGAAGGCACTAGTAAACTCAAGAAGCTCAAGCACCATATACAATCTGTCAGTCGGAAGGCCTACTGGGACTATGTGGAAGATCTTATTACACCTAAAGTAGAAAATACTACACAAGAAAATTGTAACATATCTAAAAGGTTTTGGACCTTCATAAAGCACAAACATACTGACTCTGTAGGTCTTAAATCCCTAAAGAGAAACGGAGTGTTGATAACTGACCCTGTTGCTAAAGCTGACTTGTTAAATAGCCAGTTCCACTCGGTTTTCTCACAGCAAATTCCTATGAAACTCAGTTCTTATTGCAAATACGTTTCGAGTCTTTTCTCTAAAAATGATAAAGACATGCCCGATATACAGGTTACTGTTAATGGGGTACAAAAACTACTGCAAAATCTTTCAGTATCAAAAGCCCCAGGCCCAGATAACATAAGCCCGACAGTTCTAAAGGGTCTCTCAGAGGAGCTTGCTCCTATTCTCACCCTTCTTTTCAATACTTCGCTTAGACAGGAAACCCTTCCGGATATCTGGAAAAAAGCAAACGTAACTCCCATCTATAAAAAAGGAGACAAGACTACTCCTTCCAATTATCGTCCTGTTTCACTAACTTGTATTTGTTGTAAGCTCTTAGAGCATATTGTTTGTAGCAACCTTATGCAGCACTTAAATCGTCACAATATATTATATCCCCTCCAGCATGGTTTTCGTGAAAAGCGAAGCTGTGAAAGTCAACTTATTGAATTTATTCATGATATAGCCATTAACATGCAAAAAGGCAGACAGACCGATGTAGTAGTGATGGATTTTGCTAAGGCATTCGATAAGGTGGCACATAATAGGCTCCTCTATAAACTCTCATCTTATGGCGTGAAGGGCGCAGCCCTGGGCTGGATTGGTTCTTTTCTTAGTGGTCGTTCCCAACGAGTTGTACTTGAAGGGAAATCTTCTTCGTCAGTCCCAGTACTTTCAGGCGTCCCTCAAGGGTCTGTCCTTGGGCCAGCTCTATTTCTGGTCTACATAAACGACCTCCCAGAGTATGTCACTCACAGTACAGTCCGTCTTTTCGCAGATGACACGCTGTTGTACCTATCTATACACACTCAGGGCGATTGCAAAAAACTCCAAGACGATCTACACAGCCTTGAACTATGGGAAGCAGACTGGCAAATGGCTTTTCACCCTGAAAAATGTGAAGTGATTCACATCACTACTAAAAGAGCCCCTACACTACATAAGTATTCCCTTCATGGACACACACTCTCATCCGTCCCTCTGATGAAGTATCTTGGTGTTAGCATTAGCCACGACTTAAAGTGGAATAAACACATTAGTTCTGTTTCTTCAAAAGCAAACCAGACTCTAGGTTTTCTGAAACGCAACATCAAAATTGGCTCACAGACTATTAAAGAAAGGGCCTATAGATCCCTTGTTCTCCCCAAATTGGAATATTGTTCCACTGTATGGGACCCTAAGTCCACCACTAAAGACAAGGTAGGTGACTTATCCAATCATAGACTAGTCCACCAACTTGAAATGGTGCAGAGAAGAGCAGCGAGATGGGTCACAAATAGGTATCATAACACATCTAGTGTTACTGACATGTTGCACGATCTGGAGTGGAGATCTCTCGAGCAAAGACGAGCTGACTCTAGACTATGTATGCTTTACAAGATTCGTAATAATTTAGTAGCCATAAACGAGGATGAATACCTCACCAGAGGCTCAGGTAGACGCCAACACCAGTATCATCAGCTAAGGGCTGACAAGGACTACACACGATTTTCTTTCTTCCCGCGAACCGTTGTGCAATGGAACCAGCTACCCGTTAACACCTGCCTGGCAGAGTCGTTGGATTCCTTCAAGACCCAGGTCTTGAAGACCCAACACTCGCGCCTCATTTAATTTTTAAACACTCTTCTATCTTCTTTACTCTTTCTCTCTCTGTACTTCCTTCTATCTTTACTAATCCTTCTACTCTATCTCACCTTTTTCGTTTTCCACTAAAAAATTCCTCTAGCACTCACTGGTGATAATACTCATGACAGAGGGTAAACCAGTATATTGGCAAAAGCAAAAAGTACATCACTTGACATTTTACACCTGCAAATTGCATGTTTTTGCAGATAGCTCGATGAGCAGCAGTGTAGCTGAAACTAGTGACAGTGACACCGTCACAAGTCAGCAATCGACGCAAGCACCAGACGGTGGGGTTTCTTGTAGTCAGCAATCGACACAAGCACCAGAAGGTTGGGTTTCTAATAGCAAACAGTCAACACAAGCACCAGAAGGTTGGGTTTCATTTAGTCAACAGTCGACACAAGCACCAGAAGGATGGGTATCTTTTAGTCAACAGTCGACACAAGCCCCGGAGGATTTGGTCAGCCAACATACGCCAAGTACACTCCACAACCAGCAGTCAACCCAATCTACACACGACCAAGACCCAGATTGTATTTTTATTTCTGACGCCAGCGACACAGAATCTGACGTAAGTTTTAGGTGCATGATGATACACATGATAAACACAAAGAATGTTTAATGTACATTGTATATTTAATCCGACATAAATCAAGTTCAGGTTGTTCATAGAGGTTTGTAGAGACTAATAACCTTGGGGTTCCTGGTTCGAATCATGCTGGTGGCAAACTTTCTCTGTGACATATTTAAAAGTACCATGTTCTTAATTTCACTTAATAAACGCAATGACATTGATATTGTTTTAGGAGCCGGACAGTGACATAGATATCTTCACTGGCGAGAGACATAAGAGGCCAAGACCCAGTACTTCGAATGGATATGAGTCATTTGTAAGGACAATGAAATTTTCTTTTATTTTGTAATAATAATAATTAAAAAGCCATGTCAGTAACTGTGAAAATGAGATTAAAAGATCTTAGCACAGAATTATTTCTGAACTCAAAAACATGAGTTAGCGATTTAGTGTACCGATGTTTCGGGCATACTTGGGCTACTTAAAACAGTTAGGAAAATCGTGAAATGATTTTAAAGCGGGTAGGCCAAAACGTAAATGTTATTTGTGTAGCTGAATTATTTTTCAGCCTGACTGTCCACTCGTGAAACGGCATCGCTGTACTGACTGTGGTCATAGAAGATACCTGCCAACCTGTATGTTGCCAAAAGATCACAGCAGCGCCAGCTCGAGTTCAGTAAGTGAACTGTGTGTCTTGTTTCTGTATCCCTAGTGCTTAATGCTTATACTTGTATATAACCCTCTAGCTCTCGTAGCTGTACATAACCGTAGCTCACCTAGCTGTATATGTATTATAGTGCTGCTTTTAAGTGTGTCAACCTATAATGGGGCCCTAACAACTATACTATCTTAAAATTTTAACCAGTACAATCAATTGATTCTCATTCGCGGAATACAACTTCGAGGCTCTCAAATATGGGTTGATTCACTTTAAAATTTCCTTATAATTAAATATGCTTATGGTGGTAGATATTAAATCAGCATGCTTTACTAACTTCATATGGACATACCAACCATGCTAGTATTAGACTTTTATTACCATTTTCAGGATGAGGATTAAATATAGATAGTGCATGCAGAGACTAACCTTGTAACAATAGCAATTAATCATGAATAACAACATTTTACTAACACACTACAAAGACACTAATAAAAACAGTGCAATTGAATTTATAAAACAACATGATCAAAGGGAAAGTTTAAGTAGCTGTCCACCAACACATGACGCATATATAAAATCATTTGAAAATTTCCTAAAAAATGTAAAAAAGTTAGAAAAAAGTAAACATCGACCAAAGGGTGCTGCTGAACTGAAAACATTCTTGGAGAAAGAATACATATTACCTGAAGCCCACTTGGAAAAACGTGTACCACGAGTAACAACCAATGATGAGCTAGACATGAAGGACTCTCTCATAAACTCTAAAGTAAAAGAACAAAAACTAACTGAAAAACCTGTACATACTGAAACACTACTCAAAGAAAATATAACTCAGTTAGCAGTGAAGGAGACAGAAATAGTAAATGTCAATTCCAAGTTAGTATCAACTAAATTAAACTTAAAACGAGTAAAGGCTAGAGAAAATTACTCGCTGAACAAAATTCAAAAACTAGAAGAAAATGTGTCTGGGGAATGTTGTAAAGTAAATAAAGAATATGCACAACAGCTAGAAAGGCAGCTGGCTGAACAAGAAAGGGTGATTGCAGAACTGACAGAAAGTGTAGAATATTTAACAGACCTTTTGCATGATAATAACATGGAGAACAGAGTTGTTAACATTTTTGATGAGAATAGCCAACGCTACAATGCAAGTTTTAAGACATGTGTTTATGAACTATTGAAACTGTATGTGAGTGCATCCAAAGTAGGGACCGTTGTTGAATCGGTATTGAAATTAGTAAACTGTTCTCCAAATAAGCTGCCTTCAAAACCGACGGTATTAAATATGAATTTGCAGCGATTATGTTTAGCACATAAACAACTTAAAGAGGTTTTTGTTGCCGAAGAAAGTACATGTCTATTAACGGATGAAACTTCAAAGTTTGGAGCAAAGTATATGGGATACGAGGCCTCAGATTCTTCAGGACAGTTGTGGGTGTTGGGCCTAAGAGAAATTGAGACTAAGTCATCACAAGATACACTGAAAGTGTTCAAAGAAATACTGTCGGACCTAGATAATGTTGCACAAACAAACACTGTCTCCAGAGATATTGTGTCCCACATTTCTGCGACGATGTCAGATAGGGCAGCGACAGAAATGAAGTTTAACACATTGCTAGAGTCCTATCGGAAAGAAGTCCTGCCATTGACGTACCATAATTATGACAGATTCAGTGACGAGGAAAGATCTTCTCTTGAAAATCTCAACAATTTCTTCTGTGGGCTACATGCCCTGGTGAATTATGCGGAGACAAGTCAGAAGTGTTTGTTACAAGTTGACAAGGACATATTTGATGATGAACAGCCGATACATGATAGTTCATTCAGACAAACCAATGAACCTGGAAGCTGTAGGCTAGTACGGACAGCCTCGAAAGCATTTGGTGAAGGCAGTGGCGGGGATGAGAAGAGTGGATGCCAAGGACATTTCCGGACTTTCATGGCAGACTTTTTATCCGAAAAAAATATGAGATCAGTTCCTTTGAAATCATATAGGGGATCAAGATTCAATATATTGTTCAGTAATGCCTGCTCTGTTTTCTTTCTTTATGAGAAAATGGTCGAATTTTAAGAGTCATATGGGGCTGAAAACAGATTGTTGAAAGCAGTGTTGTTTAATCTGAAAGTGCCAGAGTATATTGCTGGCGTAAAAGCACTTGGACTGATATGCAAAATCATAACTAGCCCTCTCTGGTCTATCCTGGAAGACAAGACTGTTTCTATTGCAGATATGAATGCAAAATATCAGCAGCTAGTATATTTCTTTGATGAGGCTGTTAGGGACATTGATGGTTTCATGACAGGACAGATAATATTTGATAAACGTGTGGTGAGAGATCAATTCTTTGAGTGTTTAATACAACCACGGCCATTTGATCAAGCAGTCCACACATATTTGGAAGTGATTTTGTCAGCTTTGGGGAAGTTAGCCAAACGCCTATATGCTGATCATTTGCCAGGTGGGAAGTTGACAACAAGTGAAATCAAAGCAAAAGCAGCACCAAAAACTTCATGTTTTGCCGAGAGTGTGTTCGGCCAAATGGACCATATGATGCGTACAAAACCGAACCTGTCCATTCTGGCTGCAGAAGCTAGCATCATGTTTGCCAACAATAAAACACTGGAATGGCTTAAATCAAAGGAGGTAGAAGAAAGAACAACTGTTATAAATAAGGCATCACGGCAAGTGGCAGGAATGCGTCGGAAATTCAAAGAACGGATAAATAGTATCAAAGAACAGAGACGAATAAAGATGCAAGAGAAAATAGAAAAGAGAGAACAAGCAGAGAGAGAGAAGATTAGAAAACAAGAAAGGTCTACACAGGAAATAGTTTTCCATGGATTGTGGCAATCACAGACAGATTGATCAGATGCTAATGTCTTATGAAACAAACCAACAGAAAGTAGATGCTTTGAAAGCCCAATTGAAATTTAGGAAAGGTGTACTATGTCAAGTACCTGAAACCAAAGCAGAATTCAATATAACAAAGACTGTTTCCGGGAAAAAGTCAAGAAAGACTCTCACCGCGGAAGAATTAACAGACAATCTCAAGTCATTAGTTCAGCGAGCAGTTGTCAAGGACCGTGAGAATGAAGAAGAAAAACATATGCTGATTGGCAAACGCATAAAGCATCAGTTCAAAATGACAGAAAATGGAGAGGAAGTTCTGAAGTGGTACACTGGCAAAGTTATATCTCAGGTGCACTTTCACTAACCAATAACCTTTCCCTATTGCTATTGTTAAATATTATATACTTAATCTAAAATTAAACTTGTTAAATACAATTTGTGGATTAATTGCCATATTTTAAATATGATAACGAAAACAAAATATTTTCATCTGAATGGATAATTGTAATCAAATCCACTTGAATATTAGTGAACTAGTCATTAACAAACTATATCCATAGCTTATTATGTTTTAATTATAACATTTGATGTTTATTATTTATGTGCTTTAACGTTTTCCAGGTACCGTGGTTCAGGGATTGGTTTAATGTCATATATGACGACGACCCAGCCGTCTACACTTTGAAACATTTGACCACAGACCTGGAGAGGGAAGACCTCAAGATTCTGGTTTAAAGAGGTCAGTTGTTTAAAGAGGATCTAAAGAACACTTAAATAAATAATAATCACCCAGAAGCAGATAATTAATTGAGCTGTGAACAAGAACACTGGACATGTACGGCTGGGTGCCATTTTGCTGAAATTTAGTTTCCTAGTGTCGGCCATTGCATGTTAGGGCTGTTTACTTATGGTCACAGTCATGTTATTATAATTGTTTTTGGCTTTTATCTTGTCAGGACAATACAAACAATATTATTAAACCACAAAGTTTCTTATAAATGACAATTCTGCTCTGTTTAACGACATATCGGAATATCGCCTTTTACGGCAGAAAAAAGGTCAAGGTCAGAAATTTAAAAACATCATAACTTTTTTATTTTAAAAGATATTAAGATGAAATAAAGACCATTGTTCTGCATTTGAAATTCCCTTTAAAATGATATATAATAACCTTTATTTTGAAAAACTTTTAGAAAAACCCTTACCCCACTAATTTAATGAATTATGATTGACATTATTACTTTGTCGTTGTCAACTATCTGATAGAGTATTCCTTAAATTTCCCTACATGCTACAATTAAATAAGGACATTAAGGGAACATATAAATTGTGTTTTTACTTTTTCAATTTTGTGACATTTGCTGATTTTTTTTCTTCAGATTGTAGTTATTGATAGTGATAGTGATTCAGTCTCAGACTTAGACTCGGATGCAACACAACCACCCGTCATAGTCATAGAGGAGTGGGAAGATCCGGATTCGGATGCAACATAACCCACCCGTCATAGCCATAGGCATAGAGAAGTGGGAAGATTCGGATTTGGATGTCATAGCACCTACCCCATCACTAGGTAGGTCTCTCTCTCTATATATATATATTGCCAGTTAAACTTACTTTCACACATTCATCGGTACAGGTTTTGTTTTAATTAAAAAATAATGAAAAAAACTTTTTTTTAATTCCATATCATATGGAGAAACTAACCCAGATGTAAAAAAAAAGAAGGTTCATTTGAATAGTAAACTGATTGGATGTTTTGAAATTTTTATGCAGCCGGTGTGAAGACCTTTTGCCCAAGAAGAGCAAGACATGCAACAAGCACAAGTCCGGTGTTTAAAAAGAAAAAGGTAAATACATGCACAACATGCACAATGCAATAAATAACCTGTATTTGCCATATTTCAAGGTATTCATTATGAGCTGACAGCAGGAATACTTAAATATTATTAAATATTATAAAATGTTATGTTGACAAAAGTATTTCCTGAATCTCATAATGGAAACCCAACTTCGTAATTATGCTATGTGAACCCATGCCTAAAAGTAGAACTTAAATTAAATATTCACTTTCAGTTCGGGTAATGCTTAACATAAAATAGACCCAATAACCTGACATGCCAACGCCTTGCTATACTGGGACCATACGCCGTACGACATGGGGAAGCATATAACTCCATGTCCACCGCCGTATGAATGCCATCTTTGGGATGGTTAAAATTGTGTACTATTGATTTTATGAATATTGAGTTCTGCTCAACCCGGGGCTAGAGGGCGTGAGCGGTAGCTAGCTTAATTCACTACCGCTCATGAACAGTCTCAATCAAACCGAGACTGCAATATTTCCTATGTGTCGTGTTCGGCCGTTTCCTAAGGTTTTTGCTACAAGATGGGTTGTTAAAGGATTAATTATGTTTTTGAAGTTTTCAATCATCTTCAAGTCGATGCCACACACAATTGATGTCATGTTTTTAAATACTTTCTAGCTTGAGCATAGTGTTCAGTGAAAAACTCTGCTTAACATGTAGTTGCATGCTTTAACTTTCTTATCTAGCTTAGATCTCATAATATTGTAGATTAGTGCTTGACATGTAATATTAATAAGTGCACTCTAATATACTTCCTAACTTAGATACCATGTCCGTCTCTGTGTATGACACTTACTCCCCTACCACTTCAAAAACAAATAGTGTGCAAAACATGTTAAAATGGTATACATGTACTTGGCCTTTTTGCCTTTCTTTGCAGCGGCCTGTATAAGGCCTCTTCCCCAAAACTGATAAAAAGGCCATGAAGTATAATATATGGAAATTTAACCAGTATTGTTTTACTGCTTTTTATTTATTCAAACGTTCAAGTCCCCAATTGAAATGCAAAAGTTTTGAACACAGAAATAAAGATAGGTTGTTTAATAGTGTAAAATGAATGAATTCAAATAGGATGTGTGACATAACATGAGGGATATGGTATGTTGTAAAATTTCCTAGCATGGTTATGGTGCTTTTAGGATGTATTTTTTCTTTCCAGCTTTAGCAAGGTATCCAAGGCCACTATTACAGATACTTTACCTGAACTAATATTTACTAAAAATACTAACGACTTGTATGGTTGTGACACTGAATTTCTTCTTCAAAATACTTTCGTTGACGATGATTCCACGTCAGTTGTAGACAGTTATACCCAGACAGTCCTTACTGGAAATTTGTCTAAAAGACAAGAATCGCAAACAGACTGTTCATCAATTGCATACAATAGTAAACTTTTTTTCACTGATATATACATTGAAAGCGCTACCAGCCAAGTAGAAAATAGCAATACAAAAGCTGTTCAAACCATTATGACTGGGCATACCTTGTCTATTACTACTATAAACTAACTATAGAATAGCAGACAAAAATGGCATCAAATCTCACTAACAAAGAAATACTTGACTTCTATAAAGAAAATAGCATAACAAAAACAGCAGAAATGGTGATGAAATATTATCCAAAAAGTAATAAAGATTCTATAAGAAGTAGTATTAAAGAATTTCTAAAACCTATGATAGTTTGTTGAAACAAAATGTTGCAAATTTATGAATTTGATAAAAATATCTATAGTATTTCTGCAGCAAGCAGTTCAAAAAGAAAAGCATGTGATGCATTTCCAGATGAAGATGCCGCTACAAATTCATCGTTTAGAACAGTTTTAGAATCATATGCAACCACTGCACATGACTGTGCCCAAGAAGTTAACAAACTTAGAACAAAAAATGCCATTTTAAAATCAAGTAAAAAGGTTGTTAGACAACGTCAAATTTCTACATGGAAAACAAAAGCATTGAAGGCCATAAATGATCTTAAACTGATGGAAAGACGAAGCAAAAGCATTGTTAATAACAACACAAAAAAGGTAAAGAAATTAAATTGTTAAGACTCAAGTTGTCATATAGAGGAAAGAGTACGATAAGTCAAACTGTTAAACAAGAAAAGCATACCGAAAACTAGAAAAAAACAATGTCAGAGATCGAGGAACGTAACATTCAACTTAAAGCCCAGATTGAATTATTAGAACATGAAAATAATGACCTTTTAGAGGAAAATCAATGGCTTCGAGATATGGTGAACGACGACAATGTTACAACATTTGATGATAGTCGTAAATGTTTTACATCCGATATGCAAACTTGTGTTTATTCTCTCCTTGAAAGTAATGTCACATCTAGTAATATTGCGGCTGTTATTTCAGCAGTTTTCAAACTTGCTGGAAAAACAACAACGAAGCTTCCTTCAAGAAGTACAATAAATAATATGAGTGTCCAAAGACTTATACTGGCGCACAAACAAATTGACGAAGATTTCACCGAGAAAAAAAACACCTGCTTATTAAGCGACGAAACTTCCAAGTATGGTAGAAAGTATCAAGGTATACATGCAAGTGATTATTCTGGTAGAAATGTCGACAGAAGCAGGACAAAGTGTTCTAAACACATTAAACGAAATTTTAGCCGACATAGAATGAATGAATGGTGTTTTACGGCACGTCGACACATAAATAGGTCATATTGTGCGCAAAAACTGATAAAATATGAAGAAATGAAGGATTTAATAATTAAAAATTAATGTAAATATATCAGGTAAAACTATTAAAAAATAAGGGATGATATGGTAGTTATATAAACTATATATGTAAATCAACAAATGCCCGAAAAAGGGTATATAAAAAAGTAAATATAAACAAGAACATATTACGATGATTTATATAGTCTGACTTCCTTCAGGAACTCTAAAACTAGACTAAAATCTATAGTATTAAATAACTCGGTCATAGTATTAACATTGTAGTACCTTTGACGCATAGGATCGAAGTCTACACATTCCAGAAATATGTGTTTGACCGTTAACGGTGCAAAGCAGGGTATACATTCTGGTAATTGCTCACCTTGTAATAAATATGAATGAGTATAACGTGTATGCCCTATCCTGCACCGGGTTAGGACAACTTCTTCTCGACGAATGGGTCTACTAGAAGAACGCCATTCTCCGAGTAACGGTTTAATTGAATGGAGTTTATTGTATACTGACAAATCCCAAGCGGCTTGCCAAGAGTTACGAATATATGTGTTAATACAACTTTTAAAATCAGTATAAGGTAATTTGGTACCAGATATATGTAAACCTAATGCTGCTTTAGCAGCACTATCAGCTCTATCATTACCACGTATTCCTACATGGCTTGGAAGCCAGCAGAAAATAATAACATTATCAATTATAAGAGAATTGTACTTTTCTAAAAGTTGAAGCACAACTGGGTTATCATGTTTCATGTTACCCAGTGCTTGAAGAGATGAAAGGGAATCAGAAAAAATTACAAAATGGTCATCATCGGATTCCTGAATATAATTTAAGTCAAGTTCAATTGCCTTAAGCTCAGCTGAAAAGATAGAGGCCTTGTCAGGCAGGCGGCTCTTTATGCTGTGTTTGTGAACAACAGCTGCTGCAGCTACCTTATCTCCATCTTTAGAACCATCTGTGTATATATGTTGAAAGTTACTGTATTTCGATTTAATTTCAGTAAATTTGCTTTGAAAGACAGTAGGGTCTGTACTGGATTTGTTACTATTACAAAGGTCGAAAATAATTGTTGGTGTTTCCAAAGTCCACGGTGAAATTTGTGGTACTTTATACTTGGCAATCAAATTTAGGTCGATTTCAGTGTCTCTTAATTTTGGTTTAATACGAAGACCAAATGGTCGGATGGCCTTCGGTTTTCGATCAAAAAGAGGTTCGCAACTAGGATTAAAGACATTATCGAAAGTTGGGTTTGAAGGGTTGGATTTTAATTTAATGACATATTGAAGCGCTAACTTGTCCCGTCTATGATACAGTGATGGTTCATTAGCTTCAACATATAGACTTTCGGCTGGTGATGTACGAAAGGCACCTAAGGCGTGTCGTAATCCTTGATTATGTATAGGATCGAGCATCTGCAAGTATGAATTGCGAGTCGATCCATATACTATTGAGGCGTAGTATAGCTTGGATCTGATAAGAGATCTATAAAGTTGTAAAATGACTTTACGATCTGCTCCCCAGTTAGTGTTTGCAACAACTTTAAGTAAGTTAAGAGCTTTAAGGCACTTGGCCTTCAAGTATTTAAGGTGTGGTATAAACGTTAATTTACGGTCGAAAATAAGACCAAGGAATTTTGCCTCATCTACTACTGGTATTGGTGACCCATCCAGTGTTAGATGAGGGTCTTCATGATGTTTACGTAATTGACAAAAGTGCATACAATTAGTTTTAGATTTAGAAAATTTAAAACCATTTTCATCCGACCAGGTCTGAAGTTTATTGAGACATTGTTGCAGTTATCTCTCAATAGTAGTCATGTTTTTTGCACGATAACATATAACAAAGTCGTCAACATATAGAGAGCAATCCACACCAGGATTGATGCATTTAACTATACTGTTAATTTTTATACTAAAAAGGGTGACAGAGAGTATGCTGCCCTGTGGCACACCCATCACCTGCTCTTGCATGTCAGAGAGGGTTGAACCCATTCGGACACGAAACTGTCTGTCCTCTAAGAAATTCTCTTTAAAAATTGCCAAGCGACTTCTAAGACAAGATCATGAAGATCATTCATAATACCGTACTTCCATGCAGTATCATAAGCTTTCTCCAAGTCAAAAAATACAGCGACTAGATGTTCTTTCTTTACGAAAGCTTCCCTAATAAATGATTCAAATCGAATGAGATTGTCTGTTGTGCCTCGTTAGCGCCGGAATCCACGTTGATACTTTGTTATCAGCTTGTTGGATTCCAGGTACCAAACGAGTCTGTCATTAATCATTCGTTCCATGGTTTTACATATACAACTCGTTAAAGCAATAGGGCGATAATTTATTCGGTCCGTATGATCCTTTCCAGGTTTGGGGATTGGAATAACGATTTCTTCCCGCCAAGAATCGGGGAAGTTTCCTGTCAACCAAACCTTATTAAATATATCAAGAAGTGTAGAGAGACAGGTTTCAGGTAAATGTTTTAATAATTGATAATGGATATCATCAGGACCAGCTGATGTATCATGAGCCTTTTTAAGGGATTCTCGAAGTTCTTTGAGAGTGAACAGTTGATTGTATTTCTCCAAATTTTTAGACTTGAAATTCAGCTTCTTCTGTTCTTTTAGTTTCTTATTTTTTAGAAAATTTGGTTGACAATTTGCAGAAGAAGAATTAGACTAGAATTACCTTTACCGTTTATTTTCCGGACCATGTCCCACGTCTTCTTAAGTGATGAACGAGAGTTCAGCCTAGAGACATAAGATCTCCAGAATTTCCTCTTGCTATCCTTAATAGTACGACGGGCTTTCGCACGAAAAACTCTAAAAGTATCTAAATTATTTTGAGTTGGCCGCATGTTAAAAGCATTCAATGCAGCTTTACGATCGCTGACTGCCTTTTTGCAGTCATCATCGTACCATGGTTTATGTGGGCCTTTTGGATTTGCCGTGGTTTTTGGAATAGATTGATCAGCTATATCATGAAGGGTTTTGGTAAAAAGAGCAGTTGCGTCTTCGACATCCTCGAAAACGGAAGGCTTTAACTGTTCCTTACAAAGAGATTGAAACGTATCCCAATCAGCTTTGCGAAGTTTCCATCGTTGCGTTTTTTCGAGTAGTGGAGGGCCGATATTTTCAAGAAATAAGGGGAAGTGGTCACTTCCACATAGGTCGTCACCAACACTCCACGAAAAATCCATCAAGAGCGTTGGATCGCATATTGTTAAATCAATTGAAGAATGAGAGCCTGTAGCTGGATGTAAATAAGTATGTGTTTTGTTATCATTAAAAAGACACAAAATTGTTTTTGGCTAAGAAATCTTCAACTTTCTTGCCTTTATCGTTTATATCCTTACAACCCCAAATGTAGTTGTGTGCATTAAAATCACCCAAGAGTATAAAAGGTGATGGTAATTGTGCAACTAGGTGATTTAGATCTTTGACGTCTAGTGAAGAATTGGGCGGTAAATATAAGGAGCATATTGTTATAACTCTGTGCATCGTAGCTTGCAAACCAGTTTTCAACGCAACAGTTCTGTGAGGAATGTTTTGATTCACAAGAATCGAAACTCCTCCAGAAGCTTTATTACCTGTATCACAAATATAGTTATACAATGAATAGTTTTTAAAAGATATTTTATCACTAGTCTTCATGAAAGTTTCTTGAAGACAAAATGCAACAGGGTTGTGTTTATTTAAAAGTAAGCTGATTTCATCATAATTAGGTTTTAGCCGACTTAGATAATGTTTCGGAAAGTAGTGACACTGATTCTTCTAAGGGAATTTTGTTAAACATATCTTCAACTATGTCTGACCGTGCTGCAACGCAGTTAAAGTTTAATGGATTATTAGAAGAATTTAGGAAGGATGTTGTGACCGAAAATCTAGGAGGCCAGTGGGTAACTTTGTCTGAAAACGAACAACAGCCTCTATACAAACTGTTTAACTCTTCTGTTCCCTCCATCTATTAGTTCATATGGCTGATGCTGCTTTAGCTGCTTTGGCACAGCACGACAAAGCAGTATTTGATTATAACCCACCAATACTTGACATATCATTCCATAAGGCAAGTGAGCCAGGAACAACAAGAATAATACGTACAGCAAGCAAAGCATTTTCGCGTGGTGGTGACTTGAAAGATTCAATGGGAACAGATTCAATATAATCTTCTCAATTGCTGCGAGTGTGTTCTTCTTGGCTGGTGAAATGTCTAAGTATCTTGCTGCCGGTGCTTCAAATCGTCTACTGAAAGCCGTAAAAACTGATCTGAATAATCCGGAATATGTTGCGGGTTGTAAAGCCCTAGGACTTGTCTCGCAACTGATTACAGTGCCGCTTTGGACACAAATAGAAGATACCAAGATCCACATAATGGACATAAATGAAACCTACACAGAAGTTGTTCGGTATATGGAAAACATGGACTACCAAAACATTATGATAGGAGAGGTTTTGTTAAGTTTCGCTGACGAAGATAAACTAAACACATCAGTGGTGTACAGATCTTTAGGAAGGCAATGGGAGCATGATGATAAAGTCGTTGTAATATTACAAATCCTTATTCCAGCCTTGCTGGCAGTTGTGAAGAGATTACTGAGTGATCACCTCGTGGGTGGTAAGTGGGATGAACTGTCAGAGAAGTTAAAGGAAAAAACAAAGTCAACACCTAAACATAATAAGTTCTCAGAGTCTGTGTTTCTGTTCCTCACCAGGTGAACATCGAAAGGCCAGACTATTCTGTTCCTCACAAGGTTATCATAGAAGGCCAAACTATTCTGATCTGGATATTTGGATCGTTTTTTTGCGGGAGAAACCTAATGCTACTCTAATTGCTGCTGAGTCATATATTACCTTTTGGCACAACGAAACTCTTCAGTGGTTAAAAAATAAAAGTACAGAAGAAAGATTAGAAGTCACAGCTTATGCTAGGACGGAAGAACATCGCTACAGACAGAAATTTAAGGATCGTAGACAAGCAATAGAGTTGGAGCGTCAGCGTATTGTTGCTGAACAGCTAGCTAAATCCGAGAAGAAACAGCAACTTTAGTTGCAGAGAAAAACAAATATGACGGATGAAATTCTTATCTGGGGCCTCTGGCAGACAAAACATGAAGTTGAACAAGCGTTAGTTAGAATCAAACAAAAAAAGACAAACCAAAGGCTCTCTCCTCACAACTCAATTTCCGTAAAAACTTACTTAATCAGTCTGAAATGGCAACCCAGAGTTGAAAGATGTGTATTCCATGTCTACAGTGGTTGACGGGAAGAGGAAAAAACTGTCTGTAGCTGAACTTACAATCAATGTAAAAGCCCTAGTTGAAAATGCATTAACCAGAGTACCAGGACCTGTCGAGGAAAACTGTCAAATACTAGTTGGCCATCGGATATCCCACGCTCAAGTGACAGAGGAAAATGGGGAAATGGTCAATACATGGTTTAGTGGCAGAATTATTACACAGGTGATCAAGAGATTGCTTTGAATTTATGTAAATTATTTTAGAGCCAGGAAAAATAATTTGCTTTGTGTTATATATATATCTACTAACCTGCTCCTAACTTAAATAGTGCAACATGTATACTATTAAGTAAAGTAACAGTTTCTGCGTATTAGTTTTGCTTAAGTGCCTAAAACCAGTGTTAACAATACGATTACTACTAATAATGATAAACATCAGTTTGTAACACTTAATTATCAATACCATTTACAGCATGTTACCATTCTATGTTTAATATTAATTTTATATTGTGTAGAACATAATGTATAGCTATGTTGAGATTTAAAAATAATATGTAAAAAACACTGTGTTTCTACTTTAATAGAATAGTCTACAATCTATTGTATTAATGTAAAAATATATAAAATATCAATATATATTCTCAAAACATTATAATCAAGACATTTAAATCAATATACTGTTTTGCATGTTTCAATTTAAAAATAATATTTTATTTATATCCATTCTTTTTTCAGGTACCAGGATACCCCGACTGGTACAATGTCAAGTATGTAGGTGATGCAGTCTATAGCTACAAGCTGATGGAAGATTACAGAAATGGAGACTTAAAAATAACCGTATAAAGGTTTGGAATGTAGGTAAGAAAACTGTTACAGATCTATGTATTGCATATTGATCATAAAGTGACCAGTAAGTGGGATTCTTGCAGTGGTGTGTTTTGTGCAACCTTGACATACATTAAATATAATCTCAGTTAATGATTTTGTTGATCTTTTATTTAAAGACCCAACATCCGATCAGACCTTCGGATGTAAATTAACTCTGCTGTGTGTGTGTGTATCAGATCAGACTACACCAATTACCAACCAATCAGCGGGTAGGGAAAACATTCCAGGGTAAATTCGGAGCTATTACACAGAATCTCTTAATTTTGTAAACAACCCAAAAAAATAAAATTCAACTTTTGAAGAGTACTTATAAAGGTTAAATCATACATTTGTGCAATTTATTAATAATGTGTTCCATAATCAAAGAAAGAAGTATATTTTACATTTTCCTCATGTTTCTACATGCACGTAGGTGGGTCAGCACCATCCGACCCAAACAGCTTTTTCAAAACATACTCAATGTATGGCTTCTGTATGTTTTTTTGATAAAACTAAGATAGGTCTTTCAAAACAAGTAATAAAAAATATAGCTTCCTATATTAGGGAACTCAGTACAGAGCTTAGAGCTATAAGGTAGGCCTATGGAAAATGAATTGGTGTAGTATGACCATTACCAGTGAGTGGCAGTACAGTGTACGCTAAAAATAGATTGGCCCGGATTGCAGCCGACAGAAAACACATTGTTTACCTGTTGATTTTCAGTAATTCCCATGAGTTTTAAACAGATACGACATAATTTTCTCTTCCAAGTGATTAAATACATGTAGACTTGTATGTCTCATACACTAAAAATGTACACAATAACCGAATTATGATATTCATTAGTTTTATTATTCTAAAACAGAGTCCACATAATTCAGCTAAATTGATCTACACCAACTGAATGTTTTTCTTTTGAGCACTTTTATTTTATTTTTTTTCCTTGACAAATTGTCATCCAATGTCTCTCTCTGATGTAACTGGTCTATTCACATTTTCATTCCAGTCAAGAATTGCCAAATTTGTACGAAACGTGTATGCTTTGTCGGAAAAGTTTATTCTTTTATCATGGCACTGTAGTAAAGCGTTGTTGAAACTTTCAACATAAAAAGTATCCATACAATGCACATAGTCCTGTGCTGTTTTATATATTTGTATTTTTTTCAAAGCTTCAATTATTAATTGTTCAGCTTTTGGATCTTTGATTGTTATTTTACTGCTTTCAAAGTTGTCATCTGTTTTACATCTCGATAATCTATGGCAGTCTTCATGATTTCCTTTATAATGTTCAACTATATTCAAAATGTTTGATCTAAGAGTTTCTTTATTACCGCAGCAGTTTTTCATACACCAGTAAACATGTGTTTTAATGCTAGCTGCTTTATCAGGGAGTTCATGATGCCATGTCTTACCTTTCTTGTATTTTGGACCTGAGCAAACAGTTTTTATTTCTTTTGTTACATTTTTAGTTGCATGCCATGTATCATTTGTGGAAATTGTTTTTGGCCTATCTGTTTTAATGAATTTGTTAACACTTGCATTTTTGTCATTACAATGTAATTTTATGTCAATACCACTTTCTCCATGATTTTCAAAAAAGTAATAAATTCGTTTTGTTCCAATTAATTCATGTTTTTGGGATGAAGCAGAATCTTCTTTCGAAACATGTTCTGTTCTAAGAACTTTGTGAATATTTGCTCCAATGCATACTACATCTGTATGATACGAGTTCTTACGTGTACCATGTCGGGCATCAGTGAGGATGTTAATGGTATTATCCTGTTCTTTGTTTGATTGTATTTCCATTTTGATGGCTTCCTCATAAGATTCATCTGTCATTTGAGTTACTACCCTGCTATATTTATTAAACACTTCTGATACATACTTTTCTCCCAAACATCCTATGCCTGCTGACTGACAGAATCTATTAAACTGGTTATGGAGCATACCAGAGACGTTATATCCATGCAAGATTTTTCGATTTCCATGAAATTTTTGTCCCGAATAGTGTGTGCTGCTCCACAATATATCATGTTTTAGAGCACATGAAAAATTCTACATGACCCTGGTATTTTATTGAAGAAACTACCAGCTTTTCCTTGCATACTTTGATATGATATCATTTGCACGATTCAGGAGATTTTCTATTTTTTCTGACGTTGTAACAAACATTTGATCTTCACTGTCATCACATGGTCTAATATATTGAAAAGAAGAATCAAGAAAATGTTCATCTGTTTGATTTTCTTGCTCAATTTCTTGACGAATATCAGTATGTCTGCTTTTATAGGATTTCAATAACTCAAGCAAGAGCTCTTTTGAGGTCACATTATTATGATTTCCTTCTCCTAAAAATGCTTTTATTTCTTTCACAAGATTGAGTATTTCATGTTTTTCTTCTTCATTTTGACAAATAAATCCAGTTTTCCCCTCAATACATGTTTTCTTCCTTTGAGCATTCCGTTTTTTGACTGCCAAAGGATTGTCTTTATAGAACTTTCTCTTTTGTCCCTGTTCATTTAATTCCATTTTGTGTTTCTGTACATTAGTATATGTTTAATGAATGTGTAATCTGTATACAGCAACACTGTTCCACAAATACCAGACATATTCAGTATATATATGTCAACACCTGTGAAAAGGTTGCATTGTAAGAATCATATTTCTGCTGGTCCAATTAGCCTGAATCCTAATTGGACAATTCCATTACAAGTAAGGTAGAGGATCCATTTCTGCACTTTTATTTTCCCATTTGTTATATTCATTTCTCACCATACATGCATAATCTAATTACTCGCAAATCATCTCTAATTATGTTTATTTTATGTTATTTAAATGCTCAAAATAATAAAAGAAATAGTTGATCAACCTATATAAATTGAACTCCACCATACTGTTCTTGGCGGCATTTTAATAAAATGCGGTGAAGTGATATGTTTTAGAAGTTGATGAAAACGTGTTATATTTTTATTTTGTGTGTGATGGATACATCCGAAACATTTGTGTTATCATTATTAGTTAACGAAGAGCAAAAACTTACAGTTGAAGCTCTTTTCAATCATTACAATTGGAATTTTATTGAAATAAACAAATCACCAGAAGAACAACAAAATAATGACAATGTGGAACACGAGCTACAAATTAATTCAATTCAAGAAAGTGGGTCTATTCAACAGGAACATGATGCTCAAGTTTTATCAATTAATGATGTTACAGAAACAGATTTGATGACAAATGTAGATGATTCTTGTGAACATTGCTTTTGTTCTCCATGTGTGATTACACATGAACAATCATGGCTTGGAAGTGGGTCAAGACCACATGTCAAAAATAGAATTTCAAGAAGAGTAAGATACAAGAAGTTTTGGTCAATGCTCGATAGAAGAAATGCTTGGCGCAAAACGGAGTATCTTGTTAGAAAGGCTAGATTAATGAAAAGGGACCACGTAGATGAGAGTTTTGTTAGAATTCAAAGAGAGATAATGCCAGAATGTTTATTAAACTTAGTAAGGTCTCGCTATCCTAATCTACTAGGAGAGCCGTATACCGGTCATTGTTGGTAATACAACACAATTGTGATAAAACTTTAATTTATGTACTGTTGCACAGATTATTCAATAAAATGATATGTGTATACATCAGTATTTGAGCAACAAAACACAAACCGTATAATACTAAAACTGTAAAAATGATGCAAACTTCGAGTGGTGAAAAACATTAATAAGTGTTTAGAAAAATGGATATAAAATGCTGCAACACAAATGTACATGTATTTGGAGAATTTAACAAATTTAAAACATCCAAAGTAAGTGCTAAGCATGTTTATTATACACATTTTACTAACCTGTACAGCAATAGCACACTACCATGTGTTTCTTGTTCATTTGTTTACAAACAGTGGAGTCACATGATCTCATGAATACTTAGCTCCTCCCTGAATTTGAAATTTGAAATTTTGGTTTGATGATTTTATTTAATTATGAAAATCAGAAAGAACCATATAACACTATTTTCATAACAATAAAAGAATATCAATTGAACTTCAAGCATATATTTTTTGAAAGATAACTACAACTGTTTTTTATGATTTTTTGAAGAAAAAGTGTCCCTGACATGAAACATGTTCAAATATACAAGGGAAACCACCCCCAGCCATTACCTCCCTTATATACCCCAGTTGGGTCTTTAACAGGGCTTTTTTCCCTTCACAAACAACAGGGGCCGATATTTGGCCCCTTCCCCTAGTAAAACAGACTACATTTTCCCCTCTTTGGCTGAAAAATATCCCTTAAAAAAATATCATGTTAGGGATACACTTATTTTAGGGATACACTTATAGAAGACAGTTTATCTGAAATGTACTTCTTTTGCATATTTGCACACCCAAATCTTCAATTTCTGCCTATTAATACACGGTTTCCCTTCCCTTATATCTCGAAATCGCATTATTTTCCCCCTTTAAACTCGAAAATCACGTTTTTTTCCCCATATTGAAGGGCCTGGGCCTCTTCCCCTATTTCTGAAAAAAAGCCCCGTCTTTTGAATTCTATTCATCTAAAAATCATCTTTATTATTTTTTTAAACTCCTGAAATAAATCTTGGTTGCTTTTTTCTTCAATTTTCCGGTTACAATGTTATACTAAATTGATTAGATTTTGGCAGAAAACATTTCCGACTTTTTCCCATTCAAATGTGTATAACTCGTGTTATCATTGGTGGATTTTAATGATTTTTATACCAAAGTGTTAGTCTCTTCAAGATCTTTCCAGGTGTGTATCTTCTAAATTAAAAAGAAACAGTCATGGTTACTGCCAGATATCGCTTAAAAACATGTGTATTCCTGCTAGTAGTCCGCTGGTTTGCATTTACTTTAGTGTGAACATTATACAGTTCAATAACTGTTTTATTACATGATTTATAACAAGCCGGTCAACAGTCAAAACTGTTGGTTGGTATACCCTCGCAGAACGAAGTTTGCAGTGGGGTGGGGGTATACTGGAAGCGGCTTGTCCGTCTGTCCGTAGACGCAATTTTTGTACAGGCTATTACTCAATAACTCCTTAGAATTTCTCGAAACTTGCTAGGAAGTATAAGTATCAAGTGGAGATGCGCATACAATCATGGCGTTCCGGTCCGATAATTTTCCCTATTATAACCCTTTATATTTCTTTTATATATGGAGGATCTTACATGAGTACTCATTCATTATTGAATTTATTAAACGAGTTGGCAAACTGATATAATGTGAGGCTCTTGCCGAGCATTATATTATTTTTGCTAACGAGTTTAATAAATTGAGAACTAGATAGATTCTATTGATTACATAACTTATAACGTCACATTACGTCAGAAAACGTACATTAACGTGACGTCCATGACGTCATTAAAGTTATGTTATACCACTAGTGGAATATCGAAAATATTGAATGGTGTTATTACACTCCCACACCACATGTTATGTGATAAATATTTATATAAACCACAATTCTTGTCCAGGATATTCCTCTAAAACTCCTTGTTAGAATTTCGCGAATCTTGATATGAAGTGCAGATGCGCATACTCTTATGCGGTTTGATTATTTTCTACTGATGCTAGGAACTATCATAGGTGATGTACATATTGTCATGATGTTAAGGTTCAATAATTTTCAACTGAGTTATGGCCCTTTGTAGTATTTTTAATGCATTTTATTCTTGTTATACAAATAGAAAATTCTTGTCTGAGCTATTTCTCTAAAACCCCATGTTATAATTATATTCCCCGCAAAACGAAGTTTGCAGGCCGGTATACTAGAATCGGCTTGTCCGTCCGTAGATACCATTCTTATGCGGGCTATTTCTCAGTAACT
This sequence comes from Cyrtodaria siliqua, assembly GCA_037043455.1. NCBI lineage: Eukaryota > Metazoa > Mollusca > Bivalvia > Adapedonta > Hiatellidae > Cyrtodaria > Cyrtodaria siliqua. Next base: position 4,086 of record JAWPHD010002917.1, on the reverse strand, counting down.
TCTTCTTAGAATTTCGCCAAACTTGCTAGCAAGTATCAATATCAAGTGGAGATACCCATAATATTATGACGTTCCAGTTCGATAATTTTCCACTGAGTTAAAGCCCTTTGTATTTCTTTTGCATTTCATACTATGTAGTGAAATAGAAAATTCTTGTTCGTGCTATTTGTCTAAAACCCCATGTTATAATTTCTTGAAACTTGCTACGAAACATCAATATCAAGTGGAGATGCGCATACTGTCATGACTTTCCAGTTCAATAATTTTCCAATGAGTTATGGCCATTTGTATTTCAATGCATTTCGTACTTGGTAGTCAAATAGAAAATTCTTGATTTCTTGAGATTTTTCTCAATAACCCTTTGTTGTAATAACGCCTGTGTACTACAAAGACCACTTCATTCTAGGCCTTGCTGTTCCATTCAGATTTACTACACTAGAATGTTACCAATAAATACTGATAAAGGTGATCCTTTGGGAGCAACAAACACAATTAAGAGAATAAAGCAGCAGACTCGGTTTTATTGAGTCTGTTCATGAGAAGTAATGAAAGAAGAAACCCCTCTCACGCCCCCTAGCACCGGCTTAAGCGGTATTCTACTTCAAAGCCACCTATATTGGGCTCGTTGGTCCCAAAGGACTACTGATTCGTAGCACGGGGAAACTTTTTACAGCCGCAACACTGCACTAAACGAACGCTAGTGTGAAGGCTGCAAACACAACAAATAAAACTCTACACGTTTCAATAAAAAAATAATGGTTTACAACCTTACATACAGGTTTCATAACTTTGAAAAGTTAAGACCCTTTGGATTTCGAATTATTTTTGCATGCTAGTGTCTCCAAAGTCGGTTTGCAGAATTAAATAAACCATATAAGGCCTACATATAAGACTACACATGTTTCCACACAGTTCATTTTTTTGTATCCAGGTACAACAGGTTACACACTTTTTCTCACAGATATAAGTAGAGGATAGCGATTCAGCATTTTCGCTTTTAGCCTATTACAAAATGTACGATCTGTCTCAGACTTTATCATATACATAACATGGTGTAGTGTTTCCGAGATATTGCAATTATTCGTAATAGCAAGAAACCATCGCACCGGAATAATTCGGACGACTAATTCAAGTCATTGATTGAAATTGATCACCAATTAGGCCTATTATTCGAAACTTTTTTGCGCCTTTTAATTTCATTTAGTTTTTTTTCTCTAGTTTTTCGAGCTTTATTGGTACGAGCATTCGTTTTTCTTTTACAATATCATCACTCGTAAGTAAGCGATGCTGGGTTATTAGTTTACTCGTTTTCTTTTTTGGTTCAGGTTGGCTTGGTTTCGGAATAAACGTAGCTTCTATTTCACGGTAAAAGTCTGGCTGCTGTGATGCCTCAGGGTGAATAATATCACTTCCTACAGGTTCACAAATAATCTCTCCACTTTGTATTAGTGTTATCAGATGTTACGGATCACTTGTATCTATTACGGGGCTTGTATCACAATATATTTCGGGTGACGCCATCTCAACGACTTCTACTTATACTTGTGTCCGACATGTCTAAAACATCTGGAACACACATCGGCGTATCAGTTGTGAATCCGACATTGCTACCATGCGCGTCCTATAAAAGAAAGAAGTAATACTATCATATGGTAACACTAATAATAATTGTACATGATGTACAAGTAAAACTCATTAATAGTTTTATAGTATTTGTTTTAGATTATTATTATTGTTATTATTATTATTATTATTACAAGGTATTGTTCTTGTAGTAGTTTCCCATATACTCACTTTCTGTTCTGAGTTTGGAGGTTCACCACTTTTCATCACTACTGACCATATCAGCACTTACCATTTTACTATTGACATTCGATGTCTAGTTGACAAGGATGTTGTTGTTTTAATCGGTTTGCGTGTTGCTTGACGGGGTAGTTCTAAAGCCCCTTTACCGTTTTCTCTTGGTGTATCTGTTGGTATGCTCGGACCAAAGGCAGATTTTGGTATGGAGTCCCGGTTAAATGGATAAATTCCACAGGCCCGAAAACCACTCTTAATGTTGCTCGGTGACACTGCTCTGTCCCAAGACTGTCCAAATAATGACGGAAAGGACCACTTGTTGGCTTGGTGGAGAAGATTCTCCTGTTGGAAAGCTGAACACGCTTTATTGTACTCTCTGTTCAGAGGCCCGAAACATTGCGCGGTCCAGCGGCTGCAAATAATGTGTAGTGTGCGGCGGGAGAGCATGTATGTGAATGTTCTCCTCCATGGCACACTGCAAAATAGCTAATGTTTCGTGTGACGAATGGCCATCAAGAATGAGCAGTTGCGGCCATTCCGCAACACGGCAGGAATAAATCCTTGAACCACCTTTCCCCAGTCCCCAGTCTGGTCGTGCATCCAACCATTCGACTGGAAGAACCAACGGAACCCTGGTTGAGCGTTTTCTGTGTTGAACCCTTGGAGGGATTTCTTTGTCTTACCCTTGACGATGAACATAGGAGGGAGACGTTTCCCATGGCATTCGCACACGCCATTATTGTTATGTTTGCTGAAACTGAACTAGTACGTTAGAGACAGTTGATGCCCTTCTCACACACGATCGTGTTCGAAACCTTTACCAAGTTCGTCGCAATTCCAAATATTGCTGGGTTTATCTTTCAGTTTCAACCCTTCTAACAGTGCCTCCAAATCAGTAAATATCTCCCAACAACCTCTGTTGTGTTCATCATACGAGTCCTGGTTGACGATAACTTTTCGGGCTTTCGGATCGTTAGTTCAGGATGTTTGACACCTTCCTACCAGTCTTAACCGGCCACAAACGAAGGATATCCTGATCCTTTCTAGAATTTTTGTTCTTAGGGGAATTGTTCTTTTTTGTCAATCCAATGCCCCTTCTCGCTGCCATCTTGACACTGTCCACTATCTTGTTTTCTATTTTAGACGGGATGCAAGGCAGACTACCTCTAGGTACAGTAGTCTCGAATCTACCGCTAATTCGATCTCCCAGTGTTGACTTGGGAATACTTAATGTAACGGCCGCCTTTCTAATGGACATGCCTTCTTGTACTGCTCTTTCCGCTTCTTCTAGTTGAATGGTCTCGTAATTACAGGTTTTGCCCCTTTTTACATGGATATATTTCGTAGGCATTCTTAAAAATATGACGATGGAGGCAATGATGATGACACTGATTATGCTGACGAAGACATGATTTTTGGCATACCACTTAAAGAATCTGATGCCTAAGGGTCATGAATTTCGAAGGCCTTATATAGCAACGTAACCATGCACCACCCCATATCCTAATAAAAAGACTCGAATGATTAGGATTACAAGTATTACTAGTGCGATGACGATGATGAGGGACGTTATTTAAAGCACAATAGACTGGTCGTTTACACCATTTATTTATTTAGTATTATAATGAGTTTTCACGTATATCTTCGTAAAGAAAAACCAACGCTTCTGATTCGCTAGCAGTTGTACACTTTGATATATAGCTTATCAAAAATACATGGCTACTGCAAACAAGGTAATCTAAGTTTTCTTCATTCTCCTTTCCCATTGTCCAATGGTTTGTATCACGGTTTTTCTAACAGATGCATATTTCAACACTAATGACTTAATGAAAAGATGTACGTCGTACAGTTTGTCGTGATTCGTGGTTATATACATATTACAATAGAAATAATGCTATGGGTGTAGACATAGAAACAGAATCAGATATTTCTTTTGAAACCCAGTTTCTCGTTTGAATAGGTATGGTAGAGGGCCTGCCATTTCTACAAACGAACAATTAAAAAAAAGAAGAAGAAGAACAGGAGATAAAGTAAAAACATCCCCGTGCATCAATATAGAAGAAAACCGTAAACATGAAGATTAAAGCAGAATGTTTGTTTGTTTTTTAAATCCCTAACATGCATGCATTCTCGCCAAAACGTTGAAATGCCAGTTATAATACATTTAGGCTAAACATGACTATTTGCAGATTCAGATCATAACATACTATGAAGGTGGGACATCGTGTGCTGATTTGTTTTTAGCTGTAATTAAGGTATAAACACAACACAGGCAATACATAGGGC